>CANSNZ010000644.1:0-207500 GCA_947646795.1 Beta lomatogona
TATCTACTAAATGACCAAGCATTAGCAATCCAATAGTTTGCTTTGTTAGCTTCCCGGTAGATATGACGGATATCCCATGATGTAAAGAATTGAGGGAGAGTATGAATATCTCGATGTGTCGGAAACGTTGCCAGAGGTGACCAAATTCCTCTGATTGAGTTGATGACCATAGTAGGGGTGGGGAGGCTAAACGGTCCGGGCCGAATTTAGGCCTGGATCCGGGCCGGAGAGATTCGGTCCGGTCCCCGATCCGCAAAATGATGATTCGGTCCACGGGTCGGTTGATCCAAGCCTGGAAAATTCGGTCGGACCGTTCGGAATGGAATTTCTATTATTTTAGTAAAGAGAAAAAAATTTATATGTTAAAAAAAAAAAAATTAAAAGTGAAAAGTTTTAAATTTAAAAACCTACTATTTATTCTTTTAGGATTATTGACATTAAAATTATTAATTTTTAATGTATATAATTTATAAATATATTTAAATAAAATAACAAAGATTTTTTTTTAAAAAAAATAAAATCGGTCCAAGGAGTCGGGGCCGGGCTAGGCCGGAAAGTCCGGTCGGGCCGGACCCGAGCCGAATTTCGGTCGGTCGGTCCAGGGAAACCCGATTCCGGTCCATCGGTCAATGGTTCCCGATTCGGTCCGATCCGGGCACGTACCTTTTTCCCAACCATGAGATTGTCTCCTTGATGATGATGTGTTGAATATGGTGTTTAAGGGCCGAATGATAATCAGTGATGAATTGCAAAACCTTACTCTCCTTGTAAGATGGTGATGGAAGTAGCGGTTGACACTAAAAAGTGCGAAGCTCCCCGGTTGAATCTCTTCATAACGATACGTGTCTTCTTCTTGTAGTTGAGATGTTGTGAGCCGTTGGTTGTTGTTTGTTGACCGCCAGGAGCCATGTCGAAGTTGAGTTTGAAGGAATGTTGAGGTGGAGGCTCTCGGGGCCACGAGGATGGAATTGTTGTGATGATGAATGGTGGTGGAATGATTGATGTGGGGGAAAGTGAGAGCGGGGAACTTGTGGAGAAACAATTGTCAACCACTTCTCTTAGGATCCATTCTTTATGAAGGAATTTGGCTTTATGTAGGATTCAATGAACATTTAGGTTGGCGTTATTGAAAATAGCATCATTCCTTTCTTCATATGCTCCAAATAATGAAGATGAATTTTGAAGAAGGTTTTGTGAACCCTTAAGTCGGAGAGAGTGTTTAACCAGGTTTACCGAATTAGTGTGATGTGGGAACCAAACTTTCATATCTTGCAAGTCCTAGAGAGGATTGAGGCGGTGAACGAGGAGAGGTGGTTTATAGATTCCTCGGCTACATTGCGAAGGCTGCATTTGTTAAAAGGAATAATTTGACGTTTAGCTAAAACTTGGCGCACTCTAAGCTATTATGGCGAGATTTGCCAAAGGAAAATTTGTAGCTTTGGTGGGATTTGTAATTTCCAAATCCATCGATATTTTTATTTTCATTTTGAAGAGGGATTTTATAGGCATCCGGTTAGTAGGTTTAAGCGTAAAATTCCCCGAGGAGGAAGGTCCCCAAATTGGTTCAGCGGGACATGATAAACGGGAATTGGAAGTCCTTTAATCATTTGGATAAAGCGATTGGGGAGTAGAACTCTTAATTTTTGTAAGATCCCATACATGTTCAATTTGGAAGGATGAATTCACTTAGTCGTATTGACACGTCTATTTGATTGTGTGATCCGAAGCATATTAATGAGGCTATCATTTGTGCACCGGTTATGTAACCAAAATAGAATCTGTTTCCTATCTCCAATTTTCCATCGAATGCCTTTTTGTAAAATATTTCTTTGCATAAGGATTTTCCTCCCGGATGGGGGAATCACAGAGGCTTAGGGAAAGATTATCGGTTTAAATACTTTTCTTTTATCAATTTAACCCAAATATTGTTTGGGTACGTGAAATTTTCCATCCAAGCTTGGCCATAAATGCTTCGTTCATTGAAGAGTTTTCCGAAGACCAGGCCTCCTTGGGATTTAGGAGTGCGAGACTTTATCCCCGAGGCGATAAATAGAGTCTTATTTTTATCTTTATTTTGACGCTAGAAAAACTTTCGGTGAATTGAATCAATAGATTTCGCTATGTCAGGGGAGCATAGTTGATGCGCAAGTATAAGAAGGTAGGGATTCTAAATTCGATTGTATTAAGGTTAGTCTCCCTTTGCTTTAGAGAGGAACCCCGATTCCCACGGGTTTATGCGGAATTGTTCCGTTTTGCTCATAATTGAATTGTGATCCGCTTTGGTGGGATGGAATGAGTTGAAGAAGATGCCCAAGTAGCGTCCGAGAGAGGACTTTGGTAGCATATTGAATTGGCTAGCTAGTATGGTTTTTCTTGTTGGTTGAACATGCTTGGAAAAGATGATGGACGATTTATGGAAGTTAACAAGTTGTCTGATAAGGCTGCGAGAATTCATCTAGTGTTTTTTTTGAGGAGTTCGACATGCCTCATTGGAAGCCTTGCGAGAATAGGAGAGACTATCATCGGCAAACAAAAGACAAGGTATGTTTGCGGTTACGGGGTGAATTTTAAAACCGATGCCGAGATCCTCGAATATGGGATATATTTAAGACTTCCATGCATAGAATGAATAAGTAAGGTGAGAGTGGGTCACCTTGACGGAGACCCACTTGATGGTCGGGGAACCATGGAGACGTTTCCCAGTTAACTTTTATTGAATACGAGACATTAGTGACACATTCTTATATCCATTGTATCCAGTTGGAGGGAAGCGAAATGCCTTTAGAACTCCCACAAGAAATCCCTCGATTTGTCATAGGCTTTTTCCATGTCAAGCTTTAAAGAGCACCATCTCTTTGTTTATTTTGTGATTTTTGGAACGTATTGAGTGCTTCTTGAGCTATAAGTAAATTATCATGAATTGATCTATCTTGAGTGAAAGCATTTTGTAAACGACTTACTTTCGTTGGAGAATTGGGCGTGGCCAGGTTGACAATAATTTTTGAGATTCCTTTGTAAATGGTGTTTATTAAGGCGATCGGACGAAAATGGTCGAATTGTTTACGGAATATCTTTTTTGGGAATGAGTGTAAGTAGAGTGTGGTTAGGGACGGTGGCAATTTGCCATGGTGAAAGAAGCTTTGAATTGCAATAACGATATCTTTTTCTATAATTGGCTAGTAAGCATGGAAAATTTTTGCTCCAAAACAGTCCGGCCCGGGGCTTTATTGGGGTTGATATCCAAAGATCGCTTCTTTAATCTCGGTTGGTGTAATTGGTGCTAGTAAAATCTCATGATCGGGTTGAGAAACAAAGGGGTGAGGAAAGTGAGGTCTAAGTTTCTTTGGCTATTGATATTTGTTCGGAATCGTCTTTGGAAGAGTTGGTCGATAAGTGAGAGAGGTCTTGTTGGGAATCCACCTTGCCCCAATTCATTCTTTAGTCGGAAGATAGTGGAGAATGTTTGTATTTTCTTCATTTTGTTATGGAAGAATCTAGAGTTGCGGTGCCTTGGGTTAACCACGTTTTGCGGGCGTTGTTCCCCCAGGCCTTTTGATTGAAAAGAAGTAATTTTTCTCTTTGAAGAAGGAGTCTATTGATGTGTTTAATCCATATAGTATTAAAGGTTGGTGCCATGGTTTATCCTGTAGGTCTTTAAGTTTTTCATCATTTGCTTGTAGCTTGTTTGGTGTGACTATATTTAGTTTTGGCCCAAGATTTTAGTTCGCTTTTGATGCGTATGAGTTTTTTTTTGAATACGATAGAAACGCGATCCGGTGATCTAAGTGTTCCAATTCTTTTTGACAATAAAGTGTGATTCTTTATCTAGGATCAGAAGTTAAAGGCGAAATGGTGGTGCCTTAATTAAAGGTCCTTGATTGGTAGGGAAAATGATGGGTGCATGATCGAAGCTTGATGAAGTTCCCATAACTTAATGTGCTATGAGTGAAGTCGTTAAACAAACTTTGATTTGAGATGGCCTGTCGAAGACGTTCATACATGGGTTTGTCATTTGCGAGGCCTTTCCAGGAGAAGGTTTTGTGATAACAAGGCATATCAATTGCCAAATGCGTTTGTAAAAGGTATGGGAGTCGTTTTGGGCGATTGTTTTTAAGTAGTGCCCCATTGAGTTTGTCTTGATGGAGTAGCATTTTATTGAAATCCCTTAGCGGGAGCCGGGGATGTTGAGCATTATGTGCGGTTGTTGAGATAAGCCCAAAAGCATCTTTGTCCATGTTTTGTGCGGGACAATAAGCACCAAAGATGGTGTAGATCTTGTTATTTGGTTTGTAGAGAATTTCTAATTGAATTAGTCCAGCGTGGGTAACTTTGATTTTGTACGGTGATATTGTTGTTATTCCAGCGGACCCGTATTCCTCAGAATGGTTAATCGGATCAACAATGATATTGTTATGAAATTGTAGTGTTTTGAGTATTCGCTTGCTATTAACGGTATTGGTTAGTGTTTCAATGACAAAAATGATATCGGGTTTGTATTTATTTTTCAGGTAGATTAATTCGCTCAAGCTTAGTTCCGGCATAAAATTTTCATATAATAAACGAATTAATGAGATAGATTCGTTTGGTAGGTTTAAAATAAACCTATCCGTACATAGGCCAAAGATATGGCCTCATTACCTTTCTTCCTCTCCTTAATTTAGTTATGAGATGAGGAAATAGGCGTGCCATAGAAGAGAATGAATCGAGAGGGTGTATCACCACCTTTGTGCAAAGCGAGTGTCGAAGCACTCGGTTCGATAAGGCTTAGAGCACTGGTCATTTAGATAATTATACATTTGCGAGTGATGGAGCACTCGATTCCAAGAAATTTTCCCCTTGGATCTGTAAAGCACGGGGTAAACAACTTGCTCAATAATCCGGCGACCAAGTAGCACACGGTTAGGGGTGTGAAAACACCCCTTTGTTCTTAAGCGAGTGTCTAAGCACTCGGTTCCATATGGGATTGCAATCCCGTTCCATAATAGTAGTGAAAATGCAATAAAGCGGTAAAAGGATTAAACCGATAGAACCCCGAGTTTGGAGTAAAAAATTTGCAATGAAGGATATCATAATGGTCTTGAGAGGCGTAAGTTGTGCCTACCTTGTTGGATGGGTTCCAAAAAAGAAAATTGACTGTAAAAATTGAACAAGTTGTGAAGGGGTGAAAATCCACCCTTGTTCCATAGCGGCCCGATAAAGCACTCGGGTCCAATGGGGTATGAAGACCCGTTCCTTCTCTAAATTGGTAAAAGAATTTTAACGATCTCAAAAAGAGGGAGCTGCAAGTAGGTGCGGATCATTCTAATATTAAGAGACATTAGAGGGTTTACCAACCATTCAATAACAATATTACTAGAGGTTGCAATAGGAGTATCAAGAGTGATAGGAAGCGAGAAGCATGAAAGGATTGAATGCGTAAACTCTTAAATCCGAGCATCGTGATAGGATAACATCACAAAATTTTCAATGTACATGAAGGATGACTTATAAAACTTAGCACATGATAGATATTGGGAAAACCAAATAACAATGTAAGGATTGCTAATTATGATGACCCGTATATACATCAACAACATGAGAACAATGCCTAAAATAATATTCTAGATTAAGCGCGGATGAGTATAATCAATCTAACAAAGCTTTGAAGATAAGTAATATTTAAGCTCGAGGAAATGAGATAGTGAGAAAAAGTAAATGAAATCATTATGATTGAGATATTATGGCGGCGAGTTGGATTGTAGATCGTCTTTCTAAGCAAGTAGGCATTCCCATTAGATTTCATAATATGAGAATAAAGATAAGATCGACCCAAGAAACAGGCAAAAATCCATTTTGTTAGAGAAAAAATCATGAAGCACACATAACTGGTAGCATGATAAAATTCATGAAAAGTTATTTTTCGAGGGGTGTAATTCAGCACACACCCGACCAAAATAATTATACTAAGTGATAATGCACTAGTAGCTATTAGTCGAGTGTCCAAAAGACCAAGAGTGACAATGAAAAGTAAGAAATTAAGCATTCCATGCAATAGAATGTGGGAAGGTATTGAACGAGAAATAATGAAATTCCATAGAAAAAGAAGCCACTAAAGTCGAATGGCTGTGCTAAAAATAACAAAATGAAGATTGCCAAACTTAGCATGCTTCCTGAAGAAGAGACAATTAATCCACAGTTGGGAACAAAGGTTAGACCAAAACAAAGGAAGGGTGTGCAGGACTAGACACTCTTTAGACGTTGAAAATTTATGAAGATAGATACAATTCCCATCATACACTGTGAGAGAAATCGAAATGGTGATTCCAACGAATACAGTTAAAACCACAACGAGATGACACAATTGAATTGATAAAACATTAAAATCATTGGTTGAAATGGTAGTCAAGTTATACAAAAACCGAATAAAGGGCTGGAAACTGAGTATATGAGCATAATATATAGACCATAACCAAAGAAAAAAGCTTAGTAATAAGCACTTAATAATTAAAAGAGTGTGATGAGATATTGAAATCGAACCATCGCATGTATATTCAGATTAAAAGAGATCGGAATAACGTTCATTAAGAAGATAGGGATATCCATAGCAAAATGATACCAAATACTTGATAGAGTTGTAGATCTAACGATTAAGCAGGGATTCAATATAAAGCAACACCAAATAAAACCAAAAATGAGGGAGAGAAAACTTACCTGGGAGAAGAACCGAGCACAGCAAAGGCTGGGCACAGCTCCATTACCGGAGTTGAAGCTGTTGGGCACAGTTTTGGTGTTTGGGGTAACCCCACGAACTGACAGACTTGACTCCGACAGTATCGGCGGAGTAGGGTGCCATGGGTGACGCAGATTATCGACAGGATCGACGAGGTGATGGTGGATGGTGACGGTAGGCACAGTGGTGATGGTTTCTTTTGAAGGCGAAACGGATGGCAGATGTAAATTGGACCAAAATCTCCCAAGATCCAGAGGGAAGGAAGTGGCCTTTGGATAGATTTGCAGTGGAATAACCTTGAGAAGAGAAGATTCAGGGTGGAACCAAATACAGAAGGAGGTCCTAGGGTTTGGTTTCATTGAGGGTTCTTTGTGTTTTTTTCTTTTTTCTTTTTCGTTTTCTCTCTCTAGAATACCCTACCATCTTTTGGAGCATTTTCTCTCTTTGTTTCTGAATACTTGCTATGGCAACCTCTTCAATTGCACTCCTAGAGGGTGATCATGAGTTTCTTTTCCCTCCAAATTATATACGGTTATTTTCCCATGTACCCCTGATAAATTTTTTTTTGCACCATATAACCTTACGAGTTTCCAAATTCACCATATACCCTAGGCATTTTAAAAAATACATCGAACTACCCTTATGACTAACGGAAGTCTACCACTTGTTAGTCATTAATCCCCTAATCCTAATGAATTCATCTAAACCTAATTAAATCATCTAAACCTAACCCATTCTAACCCTAACCGTAAACCCTAACCCCTAATCTAATACCCTAACCACCACCCCTCCCCCTACCCCACCTCTTCCCCCCCACTACCCCCCAGCCCCCTTCCTCCACCCCCCGAAGCCCTCCCTCCCCCCATCTCCCCCGCAGCCCCACCCCCAAGCCCCCTCCCCCGACATCCCAATGGATATTTTGTAACGCCCCGACTTTTATACCTCCTTATTAAGTTAATTAATCAGGATTAGCAGCGGAAGAACTAGCTTAGTCGGCGCGTAACCGCCGTACTTTCCACTATGGGAAAATACAAGGCGACCTTTGACATTAACTTACAGGGACAATACCTTGATTTGTCTCTCTTTAAAGAAACACTGTAATAATAGAATACTATTTTCTAGAAATTTCGGCAGAGTTTCCTTTGTAAATTGGACAACCCACAATGGGAAAATGTTTGAAAAACCTGTTGCAATAAAACATTTCCAAATCCATAACTCAACGCTTCCGCGAAGCAGCAGCAGGAGAAGGGAATCAGGAGCATTATTGCTCAACCAGAACTAGAAATGAAACTAAACCACTACTAATTATCTATTACAACGTGGAACGTCCTCGCCTCAAAAGAAACGTAAAACAATCATAGCTGAACTCTTAGTACGTAACTGCTTCTATCTTGGAGAAGATGCTCCAGAACTTCAACCTGAACTATTGTAACACTGCCACCCACCAAGTGACAGGCCACAGTAGTGACAAAACAAAACATTGACAGACACATCAGCACAACGCTGAGTAATAACCCATAAAACATTCTTAAAACATGCTTTGGTGTCTACGACTCTCACGAAATCAACATGTTCACATCGTTCATAACCATATCACAACAACATAGCAATATTCACATAATCTATTATCATTCATCATGTTTCGTGACCTTTAAGTACTTCCAGAAATCATAGCAGAGTCGTAACATCATCATAGTTCTCTCATATCAGAGTAGAAGACATACTTTCATATCATTAAACAATAAACATTCATAAACATATACTTTAAGTCATACTGAATATCATAAATCATCATCATCTTTCATTTACTTAACTAGTAATGATCGTACTATCGTAATAACATAGTTATTTCATAGCATTCGTTCATAAACATCACTAATCATCATATTCATAAAACAATCCGTATTTCCTAATCCAATCATCGATAACATAATGGGTGAAATCATAAAACATAATCGCAATCATAATCATACTTCCGTAACATCAAAGTCATCATACTGCATTGCATTAAATCATAAAATCATCTACATAACAAATATTTCATTACATATCATAAGTTTCATCATTATCTTTTCATCTTTTAGCTTGGTAACTGGAGAGTATAGACATGCGGGACGTCTCCCACCATGTGATGATCCTCAAGGAGCACTCTCCCTTGTTGGATACACCACCATGCGATGATCCTCAAGGAGCACTCTCCTTGGTTGGATACACCGCTTGCACCAAAATAGGTTAGGAACATAACTTGCGGTACCCCTCAAGGAGCACTCTCCCTTGTTGGGTGTACGGCGGGTGCGAAGGTACGTGCACGACCATAAAGTAGATAAGCGTAATATTATACTGCCAGAACCTCTTTCACTTTTATTTATCATGTTTCGTTTGTTTAGCATTCATCGGCATAAGCCATAAATCTTTCATGAATCATACTTGAGCATCAATAACTCATAAGATCATCATTTACGAAACTCATTCGAAAACAAATTAAGTATCCCACAATCCATGTAAAGAATCACATCACAAAATCCTTAACAGAATTATAAACATCATTTCACAAACACATTTCGAAGGGGATCGTGGGTGTTAGCAATAGATGTTACTTTCCATACTGTCAGATCGTTTCAGAATGATCATAACGTAAATTTTACATAATCGGAAATTGTAAGCATGTCTCATACATTTAAGTACTTTTAAGAATACATAACAGAAGCATATCAGAAGCATATCAGAAGCATAGCAGAAGCATATCAGAAGCATAGCAGTCTTTTCGTATTCTATATCATTTAAAAGTCACTCATACTTTGAGGCTGTTTCAGAATTAAAAAGGAATACTTTGGCATATTCATAATACATGAACATATATCATAGCAAACATTTTATACTCCGTCATTCATAAGAACAAGAGTCATCTTTTCACACTTTCCGATCCTTTATAAGACAGGAAGTACTATTCCATACTACATCCATATAATAAGTTTATTAGCGATATAGTTCACATAACCGACTAGCGTCATTAAATATCATTCAACTCTAAATAATTCTCGCAATAGTCCAGTGATACACTTTTCTTAGCTTATCAATGTACTAAAATATAATAATAAACCTGATATATAGTTAACAAGTGTACTTTAAATGTCATGTAATACCAAGTTGTCTGAGAGTCAATACACTATATCAATTCCAACATAGTATGAACGTCACTTGAAGACATATACATGGTCTCTTTTAGGATGAGTTAAAACTTCTTACGTAGTTTGCTTAGTTAACTTATGTGATAGAATACTTTGAATGCCCTTAAATAATAATCTAACCTCATTGAATTCATTCTCTTTCAAGACACTATATTATCATGTAAGTGAAACTCCACTTTAGTTTAAAAGCACTTAAGAAAGTAATATCATTTATAAAACCACCAATTGTCGAAACTCATGACTCATGTCCAAAACACATATAACATACATTCGATTATTAAATTACAAAACTCAATTTCCTACCTACGTTTATACTTGGAGTCCTTTCTACACATCAATGGGATTTGATTGCACCAAGAACCTACACCTTTCGGGTATTTTAGCTTAATCTCAAGCAACAAAATATTGTTTACCACAAACGCCCAGCAACATCATCTTATAGCTCAATCAGATTTCCAAAAGCAGGACTCAGCAGCCATATAATTCTTAAAACATGAAGATGCAGAGAAGGAAATTGTAAGAATCATAAATATTCCTATCATATACCGCCAATAACAAATCAATCATGGACAACCAAATTTATCAACACCATCATCATACTATTTCAATCATATTTTCAGAGCTAATTTCTCAATGTATTCGAAATTTGTAAGAATCAATCATTGAAATCAAATGAAGAAGAGGAGGGGTGTAGTACCAATAGGGACAACATCATAAGGAACGAGCAAGGAAGAGAGAAGAACAGGGGAAGCACATCTCGCAAGCTACTGCTCGCGGTGGCCGGATCAGGGTAGCGGCGGCAGCACCGCCTCAACGCAGCAGTAGCAACGAACGGAGGAGAGAGAGACCAGAACCACCACCGACGACAGTGGCAGCAGCGCGAGTAACACCGCACACAACACCCACAACACCGACACCAACAACAGCAACGAACAACAACTACAACACCACCACGACAGCACCGGCGCGAGCAGGGGAAGAAAGGGAGCTGCGCCGGGAGCTAAACGCGGCCCGGCGAGCTTGGGTCCGACGAAAAGGAAGGCGTGAGCGAAAGGGAGGGAGATCGGGTCGGAAGAATAGGGGTTTGGGTTTGGGGGGAGGAGAGAGAAAATGGGGTTGGGTTTCTTTGGGTGAGGGGAGAGAAATAAGGGGTTGGGTACTAGGGATTTTCACGGGAGAGAGAGAGAGAAAGGGGGTTTTGGGGTTTCTTTTAAGAGAGAAAAATGGGGTTTGGGGTGTTTGGGTGAGAATATAACAAGAGAGAGAATTTAAAATTCATTTGGTTATTTAAAATCCAAAGTATATTATTCTTATATTTATAAAAAAAAAATTAATAAAAACATTACAATATTTTAATTTAAAACTCATATGCCAACTCAAATAAAATAAGAATTTTCAAAACATAGTTAACTTTATAAGTATAATTAACGCTAATTAAAACGCTCTTAAAAATCGAGGTATTACATATTATGTGTGTGTGTGTGTGTGTGTGTGTGTGTGTGTGTGTAACATCTTATGTGAGAACGGATGTAGGTTTAAAATATATGTAATATTTTTTAGAGCATACTTTATTTTTTTATGAAACATACTTAACTTTTTAGAGAATTTGAAACACTTTTGTCTGTGAGCAGTTAATGGAATGGTTGGGAGTTAAGATGAACAATCAGGAGAGTTTGTATGTGGGGTGGAAGAAATGGGGCAGGAAGTATAAAAGGAAAATTCATAAGAAGTTCTGCTATGCAACTCTGGCTGCTGCAGTGTATTTTATTTGGCATGCTAGAATGCTTCCCTCTGGAGTGTTGTTGTTATTCACCCCCGATAAGCTTGTGAAGATGGTGAAACAAGAAGTCGGTAGTAGAATTAAAGCCTTGAACACTGAAAAATGGAATACTGCAGACAGGGATTGGGTGCACGCTATGAGTTATACAATGTAATTTTAGCTTTCCTTTTTATTTGCTGATTAGGTGTGTCTGGTGCTTAGTTGTTTGTTGGCACGTTTGTTGTTGCTTTTTGGGTGTGCTTGTTGTTGGTTAGTCTGTTGTATTAGTGGAGCTTGAATGCTTTTTTGGTAATATAATCACTTACCTTTTACAAAAAAAAGAGTTTTCTGTCAGAAACAACCTCTTAAAAGTGCCATTTTGTGAGAAACAACCTTATAATTTTTTTTTTGTGAGAAACAACCTTTAAATGCGATTTTCTTGTCAGATCAGACCCTTCAACCATTTTTTGGCATTGACTTGATTTTTCCGACGAAGACTTTTTTTTACCCCCTTCCCTATCTTTTTCCCTCCAATTTCTTCCACCAACCCCACCTCAACCTCCACCACCGATAACCCTCGGCCCCCTGCACTCCTTTATTCCCGAAACCCCGCACTCCCCACCCCCGAAAACCGCCCTCCCCCTTTCCTAGAAAAGCACCACCGGACTTTAGTTCCTCACTTCGGAACTCCAAACACGCGACCCAAATTTGAGTTCCGGTAGGTGTGAGCGGACCATCAAGTCAACAAGATTGGTGGTGGTGATGTTTAGACGGTGGTGGGATTCTTGGGAGAAAGATGGGGATTCTTTGCCGGTGGCCGTGGGTTTGGGTTTGTGGTTGTGATACGGGTTTGGGTTTGTGGTTGTGGTTGTGGTTGCGGGTTTGGGTTTGTGGTTGTGATGCGGTTGTGGGTTTGTGGTTGTGGTTGCGGGTTTGGGTTTGTGGTTGTGGTTGTGATGCGGTTGTGGGTTTGTGGTTGTGTTATGGTTGTGGGTTTATGGTGGTGGCGGGGTGTTTCCGGTGTGCTTTGTTTTGGTGGTGGCGGTGGCGGGGGTGCTACTCGGGATAGCGTGGCGAGGGTTTTCTTCGAGTTTGGTGGAGGAGTGGTTCGGTGTGGGGAGGTTTCGGGGCTAGGGGGGTGGTTTCCTGGTGAGGGAGGAGGTGAGGGTGGTTTTGTCGGTGGGGGTGGAGGTGGGGGTAAGGCGGGACTAACCTTGGGGGTGAGGCTGGAGGTTAGGGTGGGGTTGGGAGGAAGAAATTGGAGGGGAAAAAGAGAAGGATTGGGGTAAAAAAAAAAGTCTTCGCCGGAAAAATCAAGTCAATGCTGGGAAAATGTCCGAAGGGTCGATCGACAAGAAAATCGCATTTAAAGGTTGTTTCTCACAAAAAAAAATTTATAAGGTTGTTTCTCACAAAATGGCATTTTTAAAAGGTTGTTTCTGACAGAAAACTCAAAAAAAATAAACACTTTTTAGAACATATGCAAACACGTTTTAGAATAACATACTTCACCTTTTTTTTAGGAAATATACTCAACTTTTTAGAATATATGCAACACTTTTTAGAACAACATACTTAATTTTTGTTAAGAATAAAAAATAATCTTTTTAAGGAAATAAACTTAAATTTTTAGAACATACGCAACACTTTTTAGAATAACATACTTATTAATTTTTTTTTTGAGGAAGTATATACTTCACATTTTAGAGCATATGTTTCATAACATGTTTTTCTCCCATGTTATTAATTTTGTGATTATTTTGTTGATAATAAAAAAAAGGATGTTCTACGTGGTTGTTCTTATGCTCTAAATATAGTAAAACATATGTTCTAAATAGTTCTTCTAGTGTGCTAAATAGTACTTGTTGTGTTCTAAATAGTTCTTATTATGTTCCAAACAATTCTTATTGTGTTCTAAATAGTTCTTCTAGTGTGCTAAATAGTTCTTCTAGTGTTCTAAATAGTTCTTATTATGTTCCAAATAGTTCTTATTGTATTTTAAATAGTTCTTGTTATGTTCTAAATATTTATGGCTGTGTTCTATATAGTTCTTGTCGTGTTCTAAATAGTCGCACCAGAGTTTTGATGTTCCTATTTTTTAAATTTATGAAAAAAAAATGAATAGTATTGTATCCTTTATTTCCGCATTTTTGGAATAAAAAAAAAATCAACTGAAAATTACCAAAAACACACCGAAATTTCTCGAAATTATTTGATAATTACTTACTTTCTTCTTTGGAACATGCTCAAAATAATTTAGAACATACTTGAAATAATTTGGAACGCACTTAAAATATTTTAGAGCATACTTGAAATAATTTAGGACATAAGCTTGAAAATTTAAAACATGTATATATCAA
Organism: Beta lomatogona; assembly: GCA_947646795.1. NCBI lineage: Eukaryota > Viridiplantae > Streptophyta > Magnoliopsida > Caryophyllales > Amaranthaceae > Beta > Beta lomatogona. Next base: position 14,017 of record CANSNZ010000644.1, read on the forward strand.
TATATGTATATGTGTTGATTAGGTATATGTAGATGACAACTTTTTGCAAGACCTAGCCTCCCCCCTCTCTCTCTTTCTCTCTCAAATCCTAGCCTCCCCTACCCCTTCTTCATCAGTTAGGGGTTGTCATGGATTTCCATGGTAAGCCACTTTTCCCTTTTTATTTTCAGTTTTTAATATTTTCTTACTTTTTTTAATAAATTAGTCTCTCCTTGTGAGATCTTTTCAAACACTGTTATGTGGTTTTTAGTTTCTGTTTTGGAAATCTCCTTCTCCCCTATGGGAGTTGTGAGTATGTTTTTTTTTGTTTTTAGGTATGAGAAATTGTTCTCATTGGTTGAAGTTCGAGACTCAACATGAAGGTATTAGAATCGCGGATGCGGTCAACATGACTCGATCAAGAATGTTCTTCTCAAACTACATCAGAATATCAGACTTCCTCATCAATAACTGCTTGATTCAAGAATACAAGGGGAAAGTTTGTATTGCTCGATCTGGTTCATTGTAGTTCTTTCGAAGACGAATTTGATTTAGCCTTGTTTAATTGTATCTTGTTTTTCTTTAATACCTATTGTAGATGTCGTTTGGCCTTCAATTAATGAATTTTCTCTTTGCAAAAAAATATATGTGTTGATTAGGTTCTTACGTAAAAATATGTTTTCATGTTCTACAAATCATAGCATATGTTCTAAAAAGTGTTGAATATGTTCTAAAAACAAAAATTTAATATGTTCTAAAAAGTATTGCACATGTTCTAAAAAGTGTTGCGTATGTTCTAAACATAAATCTGTTCTCACATATGATATATATTCTCACATAAAGACCCATTTTTACCGGATCCTGACCCTATATATATATATATATATATATATATATATATATATATATATAGGAACAAGATCTTGTGAAACAACTCTTAATATGAAAACCGAAAACAAGACATCTGGGCCGTTGATTTTGATCGTGCGGCTTATATCCTCAATTCCCTCTATCCCACTCTGACACTCTCCCTCTCTGCTCATAAAACTTCACCCCTCTCTCTCTCCACTAAAGATCCAACCCACATTTAACCCTTCCATTTTTTCTCTCTCCTCCTTCATCAATGGCAAAAAACACCGAGCGCCACCATCATCAACACCTCCATCTTCAACCAAAGATCCAATCATAGTCTACGCTCGTAGCAAACCTTTCGAGTACGACCTCCTTCCGATTTCTAAGCTCATTTTCACCGATGGCACCGCAATCCTAGGATCCCTACAAGTGAAGCTTCTTCTTCCGATTCATTTCGAGTCGACTCGTCTGCCATCTCCAACATCCTTCAAATCTCTCCAAAACATTATAGAGATACTTGTTTCCCGATACCCTAGCTTATGTTCTTCCTTTCAATTCGGATCCTCTTATTAGGATGTTCTTTGTTGTTGATTTATATTGATTTTTAAAATCGGACATGGATAATTTGCATTGGAAACAGAAGGTAAGAGGTTGTTGATAACTTGATGGGTATACTTGAGTTTCATTGCATTATTGTTGAAATACACAAAGTTTGGCAAAGAAAAAGGAAGAAGATGTAGGTTGAGGAAGAAGGTGGCAGTATTGGGAAAAAAAGTATCAATAGCTAAAATTATTAGTTACTCTAATAAAAGTTACTTTTATAATTCTAAAAGCTAGTTACAGTAAAAAAATTCAAAGCTACTCTTAGTATAAAGTTACCCTTAAGGACTTAACATAATAAAGTTACCTTTAAAGTGGTAAAAGTTACCTTAAAAGTGGTAATAGTTACTCTTATAATAAATAAAGTTACCCTTGAAATATATAGAACTATCCTTAATATAATAAAGTTACCCCAAAACCGGTAAAAGTTACCTCAAAACTGACAAAGTTGCCCCAAAACTGGCAAAAGTTACCCTAAAGGGGTTGAAAGTTACCCTTGTTTTCAGTTTTCAGATTAAGAGCTGTTTTCAGCGGATCCCATATATATATATATATATATATATATATATATATATATATATATATATATATATATATATATATATATATATATTAAGCTGAAAACTGAAAACCGACCTTTTTGCTCATTTTGCAGATTTTTGCTCTTTTTATGTTTTTTGCTCATTTCATGTTTTTGCTCATTTTAAGAAACTTTTGCTCATTTTAGCAAACTTTCGCTCATTTAACAAAGTTCTTGCTCATTTTACAAAGTTTTGTTCATTTTATGGTTTTTTCCTCGTTTTATGTTTTCACTCATTTTAAGAAACTTTTGCTCATTTTACAAATTTTTGCTCATTTTATGTTTTTTGCTCATTTTAAGAACTTTTTGCTCATTTTAAGAAACTTTTTGCTCATTTTATGTTGCAGTTTTCAGTTTTCAGCATAAGGAGTGGTTTTTACGTGATCCTATTCCTATATATATATATACAGAAGTGAATTCATATGAGAATGCATACTTACATTAGAAATGAGAATGAATTTTACACGCTGTAACTCTAATGAACAAGGAATATAACTCTAATGAAAGAGTGATGTTACTCGAAAAAAACAAAAATTAGGAAACATATTTCGAAAAAAGAAATTTTTTTTTGGGCTCGAAATTTTTTCGGAGTTATAACTCTAATGAACAAGTGTTGTAACTCTAATCCAACCATGTGGTTGAGATTCATTTTCATTTCTCATGTAAGGATTATTCTCATGTGATCCTGCCTATATATATATATATATATATATATATATATATATATATATATATATATATAGTCATTATATATTTTCCTAATATGTTTATGGCAATATTACTATGTCTAGAAAATATTATGTGTTAGATTTTTTTACTATGTTCGGAAAAATTGTTTTAATTAGTTTGAGATACTAGTTAAATAATTTTTTCACAAGAGAGGGAGACATCAAATCAATGAGCAAGTTAACAAGTATCATTTATTTATTGCCTCCCATAAGTTCATCATGAAGAGGATATTATCCCATACATGCATACAAACTGAACCAATATTACATTAATCGTTGTCATTTATTGTTGCTGGAACACTTACGACACAATTACATTTAGACAAACGAAAAGACCAAAAAAATAGATAAAGATATTACATAGCTAGATATCTAAAATTTGTTATCGATATCTAAATGTTTGGAATAGGAATTTGGTGGTAACTTTTTTTGAGTGAGGCCTGCCACTCTCCTATTTCACATTTAAATATCTACATCGTTAATATTAGATATCTATAGTTCTCAGAAAACAAATAGGAGGTTGATATAGTACTGATACAAAAGCAATAGGTGTCCAAGCGCCATATCCTCATGGAAAGGGGCTAAATTTGTGCTTGAGTATGGCAATGAATTCTGGAGAAGTGATGCCACCAATACTCACAGCTGATGAGCAATATTTATCGCCTTCGTCGTCCAGTGTTATCTTTTCAGCCCTGTTTAACAAGGTGCTAATATAATCCCAATATTGGGGAAAGTGATCTTGTTCACGGACCTCAGTATAAGCCTGCATAAATAATGCTCATTTTTATTTTTGAAGTTAAACACATTGAACTATTGAAGTGAACACAAAAATGAGATAAATGAAATTCTGAGAACCAAGTTTAATTATATTGGTCTTACCGAGTTTTGTTCGGTATTCCAAGGGGTGCTCCAACATATCATGTAGTCACGAACCTCGCCTTTGATGTTCTTGCCACGGTACACCCGCGCCGCTTTCGAGCCTACAGCCTGTGAGGTTGGGTGGGCGTGGAGGAAGGCAAGCCACTGCCCATTTTGAAAAGACTTGGGAGGTGTCTCTTTATAGATATAACCTGACCAATTCTTCTCCTCCACAAGCTCAACTGTATCTCCAGTTCCATTATAAAAAAGGCATAATGTGGCAACTCCATTACCATAGCTGTATTTGAGATCCAGCGCATGTTGGAGTGCGCTGATATTCTTGTCTTCTGCGTGGATCAATCTCATTGCCTCTCTCGCTCTATCTTCTTGTGTTATTTCTTTCCCTCTGTATTTTGACATTTGTTTCAAGGTTTGATCTGTGATTGGAATACCAAAGGGGTTCATCTTAATTAATTTCTCAAGTTATGTTTTTCTCCCTATGATTGATTTATTACCTTTTCCACACAGAATTGATGTGTGAAAAATAGAGAGCTTCATGGTGCTTATATATACTAGTTCTAATCTCTAAATTTGTGGAGGGATCCAAATAATTTAATAAATATTGTTTTATGGATGTCATCTATCTTAGTTGGTAAATTATTAGAATCCACATCCAACACGTGATTGTTTAACGTTTCTATCGTTACTAGCTAATTAAGATATTCCTTTATCTAAATATAATATTTTTTACATTATAATATTAAACCGATAGCAAGCATTATTGCCAATAAACGTACCATGAGTATGAACAAGTTTTAGTACTATATAAACATAAGTGGGTGCGCAAGCACAAGAAAAGGCAAGAAAGCCAGAGTGATTCGAGCGAAAAAAAAAAATACAAAAAGAGTAATTAGAAAAAAATGGCTAATCCCTTTGGTCAAGTGGTTGATGATGACAAGTTGGAGGAAATGCCTAGGTACATTGGTGAAATCAAAACCCAAGAAGATCGAGCAAGAGAAGCAATGAATCTGGAGACTGAGTATGACAAAAACGTTAAGGCCAAAAAATATGTAGAGGGTGTAAAGCAAGACTATGGTAATGGAGCCTCCACATTGTGCATGGTTTATAACGCCACTGGTGAAACTCTCTATTATTCCACCTCTAAAGATTGGTATGGCTATATTGGACGGACGCCGTACCCTTTCGAGATCGGAAATGGCCAATTCGCGTCCTTCCTCCATGTCCATAAGACCAGTGCCTCCTCCGGGTCCGAAGCCGCAGTCGTGTTCCGTGGGAAGAACAAAGATGGACAATCCCGTGACTTTCTCCTGGCTTGGGATACCCCTTGGTCCTCTTTTAGTAAAAACAAGGTAAGACATGTGGCCCCCCCAATTTGTATCTTTGTTTTTTCGCAAAATATGACACAAGAGATCTTGGACTCGATTGTCACCCTTGGCAATCAAGTTGAAGTTCCCTTTACTTCCCCAACTTGTCGATGTTTCTCCTTAAAAAAAAAAAAGTGATAAAACGGAAATAATATCTATTCGTTTTTGTAGGCTTACAGTGATATAGGTAGTGTTGGGAGTTTCAATAGTAAATGGAGTGAGGTAATGAAGAATTTGGAGAATAGCAAGTACACCCAAGAGACTAAGAGGGATGGAGTTGTGATAGAAGTTGCTACTGCTTCCGGCACTTCTCCAGTATTCAGAGCAACAATTAAAACGCCTTACAGTCCATGACCATGTTATGATACCCGTTTTGCTCGAACATTAACTTTATGAAAACAAATTTCAAGGGAATTTTATGAATTATGTTATGTTTAACGTTGGGTGATTATTATTAGGTGAATTATGAAATGTAGTTATGCACTTGTTCGGGTGTATGTAGAGAAGGTGTATGTCGTTATATTTATGTTATTGTACGCTTGTACTTGTACCACTTCTTAATTATGATAATATTGAATAAATCTTCCTTTGGTATTCTAAAGTTTCCAATCGTCGTTTTTGATAGAGATTATGTAAATATTATCCACATTGGTTTAAGATAAAATTACAATCGTATATTTTCTTATATAGTTAGGTTTCCTAATACAATTAGGACGACTATTATTAAACCCTATTTATATTACTCAATGGCATTCACTCCAGATTAAGGGGTACGGTTTTCCCTAAATCTAACTGTTTTAATTAGTAACACAAGCCAACGTTAAAAGCCTAACATGTGTCCTATATTAAGATTAGGCATGGGGCACATAGAAATTTAATTCAGCCCGAATCCAATTTGATTCCAACTCAATTTGAACAAAAATTAATCTAATTGTGTTAATTGTGTCTCGAAACCCTTTCTCAGAAAAGAAGAGAGGAAGAAGTACCAGGCGAGGATGTTTGAGTGAGTTTGGGGCGGGCGACAAGTTGGGAAAGCTACGTAATGCATCGATTTTATTTCCTTCTTTTTCGATTTGCTATTGTTGCTTGTGACACTAGTTATTCATTGAAGAATAATCTAGTGTTTGTTAGAGTTTTTTTTGTCTTATAAAAATATATTATTGTGCGATTAATTTTCAAGTCTTTTGAAAATATTTCTAATCCTTTTGCATTGTTTTCTCCATTAAACACTTAGAAAAGCTCTTAAATCCCCCACGAACTTGCTAACATCAACTGAACCATATTAATCCTTGTGTCTTTTGCTTGTCTTCTTTATTTTTTTTTCTAATTATAATATAATGTTGACTATTATTTAGCACTAACCAAACACAATCAAATGCCTGATTTATAACAGATTCACAGCCGAAAAAATGCTAATTGGATTAGTATTGCAACCTAATCAACCAATAAATTAAAATAACATTAAGATAGGGTAATTATGTTTGTATTATCAAACATCAAGTATATATGTGGTATAAGGTTGTTCTAAAACTTTGATCTTGGTGATCTTAAGTGGTAACATAGTGCAAATCTGACTCATATTCGACTTGTTTTGATGAAAAAAATTGATTTGAATCCGTAAAATAGAATTTGACTACAAATTCAATAAAAACATCTAAGTCCGAATAAGGTTGACTGGTTACGAAATTTGGAAATTTTTACATATGGCCATCCCTAATCAAGACTGGTTGATAATATAGCTCAGATCATTGTTTATTTGATGAATTTGGTGTAAAAATGCTTACCAATGAGATTGTGAGAGCCAAAAAAAGCATGTACTTTATTTGTATTGTGCATATACGTATTGCCATACCAAATTCAGGGTGATGGAGTATTTGAGATCATTGTATTTGTATATATGATGTCAATATGGTGTAAAAAAAGTACTAAAAAGATCTCGAGAGATCGGACGAAGCATGTGCTTTTATTTTTATTGTGCATTCAAATTATTGGAACAAACTTAAATATGTTTTTTTAGTTACAAATCAATAAAAGATGACAGTGAGCTACATTGATTGTATTGGGTTGCTTATATTCTTTTTCTTCTTATAATTATATTGTATATTGCTAATTGTTTGCTCCCTCTGTTCTAATCTAGTTGCCACAAACAATATTGGCGCAAGTTTAAAAGGGAGTAAAAAGATAAAGCTAACAGAATGGGTCCGTAAAAGTGGTGTCCAACATTAGAAGAAAAATAGAGAAAAATAACTTATCTAAAGAGGTGATTGCAACTAATTTGAGACCCCAATGATAGAAATTAAATAATTGTAACAAATATTTAACCTGGTACGAATGGAGTGTTGTTTTAAGAATTCTTTATTTATTAGGGGATATGTTGTTTTAAGAATTCATTTTTTCAGGGGACGTGTTGTTTTGAGAATTAATAATGCTTAATTGGTAGCTTTATCACTAATTTACGTAAGGAAACTAAAAACTATAAAATTTACCAACTTCATGTATGGCGAGGGTAATTGAAAAGTAAAAATGTAAATGGGAAAGAGTTGGTTAAATAAAAGGCGAAGGAAAATCACATGATAATCTCTTAATTCATAATACTCAAATACTTGTACTTAATTTATAATACTTAATTAAATATATAAGTATAAGCTTTATTTTATGGGGGCAGTAGCTGCGAAAACAGTGATGAACAACATTAATTCGTTAAACGCAGTATTGCCCATTATGAAGTATGGAGCGGGTATTGCTCATTGTTGCAGGGTCATGACCTGAAAGTCTTGCAAGCAGAATGTGCAAATTAGGTGGAGAGACGTCCCTCCAAAGTTTAGAGACATGTCATTGGCCCCTCTCTATTCGTGTTCTCTTCCTAGTGTGTGATGTGTTTTATCATATTGTGGATATCAAAGTGTAAAAGAGACCTACTCCCCCTAGTTACTGTAGTGAACAATTAACTCTGGATTGTAATAGCTTTAACACTATTAGTTAATGAATGAATGAATGACTTTGTTTATATTAAAAAAAAAAGTGTAAAAGATTTTGGGAAAGTATGTTCAAAAGCTTATTCAATTCATGGTTTGATACGGAAGCCTACGAGATTCTATATACCAAATATGGAAGCAAATTTCTATGAGAAGCATATTCGAACATTTTAAACAAATAACTTATGTTTATATATAGAAGAGTATTTGGAATATAAGTCGATTATGAGACAACATTAAAACACTAATGTCCTCTTAACTTTGTTTTAAGTTAGTGTATGTCTTAGCCACGTGGAATGATGGAATTATATTTAATTACGAATTAAGAGCTTAGACAAGAGAATATTATGCTTCCTTTCGCACCAACTTATTTATCATGTACTAAAGATCTACCTCAGATAATTCAGTCCTCCGATTGAAAATATTTCTGGAGTTGAGTTGAACCTAGACATAATCCATGCATGATTTTCCCCCAACTCCCTCTATTGATTAGATTCAATGCTATTGGTTAAAAAAATTGTGCTTAAGTCGATGATTTATTATGGATAAATAGAATTGATGAGCATAATCTTGTATTCATGATTGTAATAGGAGTAGTAGCTTGCTGGACGTATAAACTAGTTTCCTCATGCCTACTTCAACCGATATGGGACAATACTTTGCATATTAGGTAGCTCTTTCTTCCTAGCTGATGTATAAGTTAATGAGTTATTAGATGTACTTTTCTTCGGTCCAAAATTAGTGGTCACATTATCCCAAGTCCTCATAATTAAGGATATATCACTTAGTTTTACTAAAATACCTTAATAGTGTTAGTGGTTGTGTGGTTCGTACGGAGAAGTTGAAATTTCCAAGAAATCACGATTCATAGGAATTAAATAAATTTATAATCAAATTGTTCTTTGCCAGCTTGTGGTTGAATGGGAGTCCTTCCTAGAAGGTCTCCTACTTCAATTAGCTTTACATTTTCAATGGGATTTTCTACTTACCTAGGGTTCCTAAATAACAACTTCTTCCATTTTATAAAAAGTCAAAATTCTTAGAAAAGATGGCAGAAATCTTAGATAAGTATACGATTGTGTTAGTTAGAACTTTTCCTTACCTCCCCTCGAATTAGTGTATTAACGTTTATCTCACAGATTGTAATAGATATTCTAATGCTTTAGGCTAACTAATGTTATTTCCCTTGTTCACTAAAATAAAAGAATTCTTAGAAAATTCTACTTCCTCTATTTATGCCATTTTTTTAACCAAACAACTCACTCATTTTTCAAGTCCTAGAAGATTCTAATTCCTATATATGTTTTTTCATGTCAACAAAATCACCACTTAGACTTTTATATAATCCTTAATTCCATTATTCATTTATTGCTGCAAATTATTTTTCACCCTTCTCAATACAATATTTCGAGCCTTACATATTTCGGAAAAATCATTTATTGTACATGATGAAAAAAATTAATCAGCATTATTTGTGTCCCAAGGGTGCATAATAAATTTATTATATGATCATTTTCCTTTAAATCCAAAAGAATTACCTTTCAATTCAAACAAGGGTAATCTAATAATTATCTTTTTAAAAGTTATCATCGTTTACAATAAATTAGAGGTGCACTCGTCTTATTCAACAATAATACGTCCTCCATTCTAAAATATATATTACGAACAAAACTATGCAAACACCAAATCACGGAATAATTTTTTGTTAAACACCAAAACGAAAATTTCTTTATTTTTTTGACACCATTTCAATTAAACGCTCCTATCTTTTATTTATTTTACTACAGATGAAAATATTCCACCTAAATAACGTGAAACCAAAACAAAGGAGTTGGTTTGTATATGAAGTATACTCGTCATAAGATAAGTTACTTTATCAGTGGACCTCGCTAATTCATAATAATTCAGCTTTCCCATAAAAAAATTAATAGTCTATTTTTGATAAAGTGATGAGGTTGAATTTTCTAATTGCTGATTCTCGCCAGAAATAAAATAATTATTGAACTTTCCCATGCAAATCACTCCAGGACCAGCCGACCAGGTTCATGGTTTTCCATGTTAAAATTTACATTTGTTCATGCTTTAATTTTTTGCTCTTTAAATTTTTTCATACTGTTTTCTTACTAACGCTTTCCTATTAGTCCTTGGAATAAGTGGCTAATCACTAATGCCCTGATGATTTGATATGCCACATTTTGGTTTTTGAATTGCGAAGCCTGCCATGGCTGTCGGCTGACAGTAGCAAACATTTGATTCCCATCGACCATATAAATAAATCCAATAGTGTATAATGTATATTATTATAAAATACTGTATCAGTCGAACTCTCTAAGCAATAATTCAGCATAATGCCATGCAAGATCACGAGTTCTGATATCAGGTAAGTCTAAGGATTAAAATACTGTATCAGTCGAACTCTCTGAATTCGGATATTGTAATTAATCATTTCACCTAATATTCAGCATTATTGCCTTATTGGCATCAAAAGAACAAACACCCCATCCGTCTTAGACCTTTATGCCATAATAATATCCGAATAACATATTGATCAGCATTTTTTTTATAATGTGGCCTTTTGATAATGTGGCACCATATCACTATCAGAGATTCAGAGAGACACAAATTATAACGATAGGATATTGTAATTAATCATTTCACCTAATATTCAGCATTATTGCCTTATTGGCATCCAAAGAACAAACACCCCATCACTCTTAGACTTTTATGCCATATTATTCGAATAACATATTGATCAACATTTTTTGGATAATGTAGCCTTTTGATATTGTGGCACCATATCACTATCAGAGATTCAGAGAGGCACAAATTATTACGAGAGTTGGTCTTGCGTGGACCTGGTCCACAATAATATTATTGTGGACCAAAACCAATTATTTAACATAGTGATCCTTTTTTTCTATATAGTAACCTTTTAAAATCTTAAGTTACACTACATAGATGGTATCTACCATAGTGACCGTTTTTTTTAATATAGTCACTCTTTCTTACATTAGTTTATCATAATAAAATTTTCACTTTGTGACATAGTAACCTTTTTTTTTACATAGTCAAACTTTACAATCTATATTTACTCATCTTTATATCTATTTTTTTATATAATAACTTTTTTTTTTTCATAATTCACATGAATTAGCATTAGATCCACACTAATTTAGTGTGGACCAGGTTCATATAAGTTTTTTACTTATTACGATAGGATATTGTAATTAATCATTTCACCTAATATTCAACATTATTTGCCTTATTAGCATCCAAAGAAATAACACCCCATCACTCTTAGACTTTTATGCCATAATATCCGAATAACATATTGATCAGCATTCTTTTGATAATGTGGCCTTTTGATAATGTGGCAAAGCTGGCCTCTTGGAAAACGATATACCTGACTAAGGCTGGCAGGACTACACTCATCAATGCAACTATCTCTGTCATCCCTGCTTACACCTTGAACTGCATCAGTCTCCCTATGTTTATCTCGAAAACCATTGACACTACTTGTCGCAATTTCTTTTGGGGTGCTACTGAGGGTAAATCAAAGATGGCTTCAATCTCTTGGGACAAAAGCAGTGGCCCCAGGGAGCTGGGGGGATTGGCTTTAAGGCAAAACAACATCACAAATAAAATCTCCTTGGCAAAGTTATGCTGGAAGATGGATTCCTCTTAAAACCGGGCTGCTCAGGTTATCTACCAGAAATATTGTGCCAATAGAGACCTACCAAAACCTTTCCATAATGGGTCACATATATGGCAAGACATGGGGAAAGGTTGGGAAATCTTTGCTAAATATTCTGGTTGGAGTATAGGACAAGGGGAGAATGTATCATTTTGGCATGACCTTTGGACCCCCTTTGGCCCTCTTAGGAAGGTGGTCACAGGCCCCTTAACTATTGAGGAGGATTGTAGGAAAGTAGCAAGCAATATCCATGACCTAGCTTGGAATCTAAAAAGCCTAACCCTGACCCTTCCTCCTGATATAGCTCATTGGATTTCAAAGATGCCCGTTCACCCTGACCAGGAGGACACCATTGTTTGCTGGGCTGCTAAAGGGAATTATTTTGACTCAAAGCAGATTTATAAGGAAGAATGGAAACAAAAAAACATCATAAACCATCATGACCTAAACTGGATAAAAATAAGGGAAACCCCTTGCCATCCAAAGATCCAAAATTTCCTTTGGGTCTGCTTTTGGGATAGCCTCCCTACTAGATTGGTCCTCCACAAAGGAGGGATTGTGAACAACCCAAATTGCCCTTTTTGCCAAACTTTAGAAGAGACTAAGGAGCACGTGTTGAGAGACTATCCTAGAGCTAAAGAAGTTTGGAATAAATGTACTATCCCTCCCAATTTCTATAACACACCCCTCACTGCTTGGATTCTTGAAAACATTTCCTCCTCTAACATCATGTCTCAACATCACACTAGTACAAAAACGTTGATTTTCGTCTCCTGAATTGCGTCGCACAACAGGTAAAACGACGCAGAAGTATCAATTGCGTCGGATGGGCGTTGAACGCGACGTAAATCATGGTTCATCTGCGTCGGACTTGAGGTGCATTCGACGCAGAAGTATCACTTGCGTCGGATGGGCGTTGGACGCGACGCAAATCGTGGCTCATCTGCGTCAGACTTGAGGTGCACTCGACGCAGTTGACTGGCACCACTTTCAACTTAACATGCGCGCAACTATTTCTTTAAAAAAAAAAAAATAGCGCCCAACTCCCTCAAAACTCCCACTTTCACCCTCTAACCTAAAACTCCCAATCTCCTCTCTCCTCTCTAGCGCCGCTCCTCCTAAATTCTTTCATTCTTTCTCCCTTCTTCAATCTCCTCTAACAACTCCTAATCTCCTCTCTCCCTCCTAAATTCTTCAGTCTTTCTCCCTTCGTCTGCTGTCTCGGTTGTTGCTGTTCCCCTTCAGTCTCTCACTCCTCGTCGCACTGCCGTGGTTGGTGCTGCCGCGGCTGTTGCTGTTGTTCTGTTGTTCTGGGCTTCTTCTCCTTCTCGTCGAAGTTCATCACTCGAATTCTTCATCACTCTCCGGCGAAGCAACGCAACCTCAGTCATAGTCGGCTCAGATTTGAAGTTTTAGGGTTCGATTCTTAACAAAAAATGGTCGGCGAAGGAACGAATTGAGGTTATGTATTTAATCGCTTCAGATTTGAATTTTTATGGAATTGATTCCTTTACATGAATTTTTAGGGTATTTTTTGTGTTAGATCTTTTTTTTTTTGGTTCAATTTTTTAATTTCGTTTCATTTCAGCATTCATGGTTTTGTTCTTGTATTTAATTGTTGTATTTCGTTCCTTAATTTCGATTCAAATTTGCGTTCTTTATTTCATTCTTGTACTTCGTTCATTTATTTTGATTCAGATTTGGGTCCTGTATTCCTGTATTTCATTTCAGCATAATGAAATAAGGGATATTAATATATGTAAAATTTGTTTCATTTCAGTATAATTTTGGGTGTATTTTATTATGGGTATTGGGTGTATTTCATTTTCGAAAAAGGGATTTTTATATTTTTCCTTATAAAAATTAACAATCTGCGTCACATGTACAACATACATCCGACGCAGATTCAATTTTTTTTTAATAAAAAATGGTTCATTTGCGTCGCACCTAGGCCCTGTTCTTTTGGACTTATTTTTAGCAAAAATAAGTAAAAATAAGTTCAGTTCAGCAAAAATAAGTTCAGTTCAGCAAAAATAAGTAAAAATAAGTTCAGTTCAGCAAAAATAAGTAAAAATAAGTTCAGTTCAGCAAAAATAAGTAAAAATAAGTTCAGTTCAGCAAAAATAAGTTCAGTTCAGCAAAAATAAGTACAGTCTTATCTAATGTTGTAATTATTATTTTTATTTTCAATATTACTATTAATATTGTTATTATTATTAATATTATAATTATAATAATGATGAATTTCTATTTTTTATTTTCTTTATTTTTTTTTATTTTTTATTTTTTATTTTTTTTACTTTCTTTATTTTTTTATTTTTTTATTTTTTTATTTTTTTTATTTTTTTTTATTTTTTATTTTTTTATTTTTTTTATTTTTTTATTTTTTTTATTTTTTATTTTTTTAATTCTTTAATTCTTTTATTTTTTTTAATTTTTTTTTTATTTATTTTTTTATTTATTATTATTATTATTTATTATTTATTATTATTATTTTTATTTATTATTTATTATTTATTATTTATTATTATTTATTATTTAATATTATTACTATTATTTATTATTATTATTATTATTATTATTTATTATTATTATTATTATTTATTATTATTTATTATTATTTATTATTATTTATTATTATTTATTATTTATTATTTATTATATATTATTTATTATTATTACTATTATTTATTATTATTATTATTATTATTATTTATTATTTATTATTTATTATATTTATTATTTATTATTTATTATTATTTATTATTTATTATTATTTATTTTTATTATTTATTATTTATTATTATAAAATAATAAAAAAATAATAATAATAAGTATTGATAATATTATGTTAATATTTATTGACTATTATAATAATGAGTATTGATAATATTATGTTAATACAAAGATAGTTCAGCAAAAATAAGTTCGGTTCGGCCAAAATAAGTTCGGTTCGGCAAAAATAAGTAAAAATAAGTTCGGTTCGGCAAAAATAAGTAAAAATAAGTTCGGTTCAGCAAAAATAAGTTCGGTTCGGCAAAAATAAGTAAAAATAAGTTCAGTTCAGCAAAAATAAAATAAGTTCAGTTCAGTTCAGCCAAAATAAGTTCAAAAGAACAGGGCCCTAGTGTAACGTGCGACGCAAATGGTGCTATCTGTGTTGTGGCTCAAGGGACATCTGCGTCGGACATCTCTTACATCCGACGCAGATGGGTTAATATCTGCGTCGTGTCCTAATCCGACGCAGATGATCTCTCCTTATCTGCGACGATGGCTGTGCCGTCGGACCCATGTCCGACGCAAATGGGCGCCTCGCATCCGACGCAAATCGTCCATTCTGTACTAGTGTCATAATATACTTTGGGCAACGGGCTTCTCTTTTCTGTGCTGGAGGCTATGGATTAGGAGGAACCAATGGGTCTTTAATTATAAGGATCTGAAACTAGACTATTTTATGAAATAATCACTCTTTCTTGCAACTGAATTATCTTGCTCAAGACCTGGTAAACCGACTAAAGCCCAAATTACAACCCTGGAACCCTCACAAAACCACTCCTTTACTTTACTTGTGGATGCTTCTTTTTGTCCTTCTTCCTTGTCAACAGGTATGGGAGCAATTTGTAGATCAAGAATAGGAGAATGGGTGGAAGGTATTTGTGGCAACATTACAAGTAATGATCCAAACCTGGCAGAATTGATAGCCATCAGAATGGCCATGGACTGGGCTAAAGAGTGCCAATGGAATGATTGCACCATACTATCTGACTCAATGATTGCAGTAGATAATATCATGGGGGTTGCAAAAATTCGTGAAAGGTATATTAACATCACCAGAATTTGCAAGGAGTCTTTGCAGGAAGGATGGGTGAACCTGGTCCAAAAAGTGGAGAAGGAATAAGTCAGTGAAGTGGATGCCATGGCTAAGGCAGCAAGGAAGGGAGATCTAGAGTAGAATGAATTCCTCCAATTTTCTCATTCTCCATGGAGGACTTTAAAGCTAAAAAATGTGGATATCTCTTTTTAACAATTAGCACTAAGTTGTAATATTCGGGCCTTGAGGCCAACAAACTCTACTACTCCTGCGTGATATGTACTCTTTGAAACTTTTATTAATGCATCCATTTAACCCAAAAATATTGATCAGCATTAACCCCATCAGATTTCACGTGTATATGCTAGATTGCTACTATATGAGGTAAGGATGGCAATCCATTCCGGATCCGACCCTGGTCCGATCCGCTTCCAGGCAAAAAATCCGAGCTGACTCTGTGAAAAAAAAATCCGCATCCGACTCCGTTTAAAAAGTCCGACTCCGTCTCTAACATCGGACTCCGACTCCGACGTTGAGCCAATTAGTCTTATTTTTTTTATATTAATGTATTACGTATGTATACTCTAACTTTGTTTTAACTTTCAAGACAATTGGTCTTGTTTTATATTAATATTATTTTATGTATGCTATCTAAAATGTATGTGGCAAAAGATATATATAGCCATTAGCCAGACACTATACACATATCATGTCATTTATAATAATTAATTTTAGTTAATTTTATACTTTGGAAGATTTTTAACTATCATTTGAAATATATACAAGTTTTTTTATAATATAAAACCGTGCAAAAAAGAAAAAAGAAGTCGGAGTCGGATGTTTGGATTTTAAGTCGGATCGGATTCGGATTTTATGTCAGATCGGATTCGGATTATCGGAGTCGGATGACGGAGTCGGGTTGGAGTCGAATGTTCGGAATTTAAGTCAGATCGGATTCGGATTATCGGAGTCGGTTATCGGAGTCAGAGTCAGATTTAACATCCTACTTCTTGTAGGGTCGGAGTCGGATTATGCATAATCCGGTCCAAGTCCGACCCGTTGCCATTCCTAATATAAGGTGCTTGGACAAAATACATATGACGATTAACAAAGGGGTTGTGAACTTGTGATAAAATTTAGAACTTTTTATTGGGAAAGACATATTAAAATAATTATTTTATTGGAAAAGATTTAATAAAAACTTTTTTGCTGTAAAAGACCTAATATAATACTACTTCCTTTGTTACTTAAGACCACCTCAACGTTTTCCGGCCAAAAAATCAATTTTTCGACATTGACTTTTCTTCCCCTGCCTTTCTCATTAAATGGGACCAACCTTATTTTTTCTATTATAATCCCTTAAGATGGGAATTAAGAGGAAAGGGTTTGGTAAGGTTAAGAGATTAGGATTTAAAATAAATAGGTTGGTCTCATCTAATGAGAAGAAGAAGGGAAAAAAAGTCAATGTCGGAAAATTGACTTTTTGGCCGAAAAACATTGAGGTGGTCTTAAGTAACAAAAGGAATTATTATAATAGGTCTTTTTCAAAAAAAAAGTTTTTATTAAGTCTTTCCCAGCAAAATAACTATTTTAATATATAGGTCTTTCCTAACAAAAAGGAAAGTGAAGTATACTAGTCCAAATCAAATTAAAGTTAACACCAACCATTCATTTAAACGCGATAAGATCAAATGAGTGGAAATGGTAATAATTTTAGTGTTTAGGAAAAATTGAGATCAATATCTATGATAATGAAACTACATCTCTAAATATATTTCTTTTATCATAAATATTTATTACCACCTTTAAAAATGATAATGAATGGTTATATTTTTTTTTAAAGAAAAGAGATGTTTAGAAGGTGGATAAACACTATTGCATATATAACCGTACACTTTGAGCTAGATTTTCCTTTACAAATTAAACTTAAACTTTAAGATATTGTCAATGTCATCTTTTATTATCATTTGCTAAACAAACTGTTAAAGTACTAAATGAATAAATAATAAATAGGCTTGGGAAATAATTCTACTTATTGTATAATACCCCTAAATTTCTATGTTTGGGATTCTTTAATATAAAACTGGAACTATTAAAATGAACACATGCAAATAAATTTCTTTTTTTTTTTGAAAGAGAAATTTCATTAATTGAAGGCCAAATGACATCTACAATAGGTATTAAAGAAAAACAAGATACAATTAAACAAGGCTAAATCAAATTAGTCTTCGAAGGAACTACAATGAACCAGATCGAGCAATACAGCGCAGCCCCCTTATATTTGCTGAATCAAGCAGCTATTGATGAGGAAGTCTATCATTTTAATGTAGTTTGAGAATAACATTCTTGATCAAGTCATGTTGACCGCATCCGAGATTCCAATACCTTCATGTTAAGTCTGGAACTTCAACCAATGAGAACAATTTCTCAAATAAACTTAATAATGCAAAGTTACTAATAACAAATACTTCCTTGTTTATTCAAGCCTTGCCCAACTTTTTGCCTCGCTCCTCTCCCTGACCTTCTCCCTAGAGCGCGCGCGCTCTCTCTTCATCCAAAATTTAAACAGCCACCATATATAATTTCCACTACCACCATCCGCACATACACCTCCATCTACTCCATTACCACCATTGCACACACATGTAACTAATTCATAGTGTGTATGAGGATTTCAATATACTCCCTCCATCCTCATTATATTTTCCATTTCTTTTGAACATACATATGGTTTTAGAATAAGGTTTGGATGGCTCTCAGTTGCATTAAACTTGAATAAAAAATAGGAAGATTAGTTATTATTATACTATATGAAGTGGTTGGACCAAAGTCAGATTACTACTACCAACCGCAGTTGCCGTAGAGTTTAGAATTTCAACATGAATAGAAATTATATTGACTGAAATCTAAACTAGTATAAGGTAAGCATAACCTAACTCATCATCTCTGATTATAAAATCGAACTTAATCCTACAAACTTTAGCAGAAAAATAGGTCGGAAACTATACTCTTAAATTATCTCCTAATTAGATAAAATTGGAGCAACTAAAAGGTGTTACCGCCATTTTAATACTTGATGCGGCAAATTTAATAATTAACCATCAAGAAAATTTTCCAAAATAAAACTATATATGAGAAAAATATTAAATCTCTTAGCAATATTTTTTTTGGTACATTATACTATGAAGTTAGGACACCCTTCTCTCAACGGAGTGTCTTAGTAATAATTATGTATGATAAGCAAAAATCCTAAAGACAACTATATCTTTTTCAACTCTACTTTATTCCTTAACGCAAATGCAAAGGACTTTTTTCAGTCCTCATTTTTATTTCTATTAAATATATAGTTCCAATTAAACTAAAGCAAACATAAAAGAATTCTTAGAAAGTTCTACTTCCCCCATTTTATGGCCTTTTTTTCTAAACCAAACGACTCACTCATTTTCCAAATCCTAGAAAATTTTAATTCCTATATATGTTTTTTCTTGTCAATCAAATAACCACTTAGACTTTTATATAATCCTTAATTCCATTATTTATTTATTGATGCAAATTAATTTTTACCCTTGTCAATACAATATCTTGAGCCTTACATATTTTGGATAAATCATTAATTAATTGTACACGATGAAAAAATAAACAGCATAATTTATGTGCCAATGGTGCATAATAAATTTATTATAAGATCATTTTCCTTTAAACCCAATTGAATTACATTTTAAGTCAAAAGGGGTAATCTAAAAATTACTCCATAACTTTAGAAGTTATCATAGTTTACAATAAATTTAGATGTGCACTTGTCTTATTCTACAATATGCAAAAAATAATACGTCCTCCGTTCTAAAATAAATATTAAGAACCAAAACTCAAACCATGCGAACACCAAATCAAGGAAATATTTTTTGTTGAACACCAAAAATGAAAATTTCTTTATTTTTAGACGCAATTTCAAAAAATCGCTCCTACCTTTCATTTATTTTACAAGAGATGAATATATTCCACCCAAATCACGTGAAACCGAAACAAAGGAGTTGAAGTATATTCGTCATAAGATAAGTTACTTTATTAGTGGGGCTCGCTAATTTCATGATAATTCAGCTTTCCCATTCCTATACAAAAACTAACAGTGTAGTTTTTGATAAAATAATGAGTGTTGGATTTTCTAATTAACGAATCTCGCCAGAAATAAAATACTAATTAAGCTTTTACATGCAATCATGCCAGGACCAGGAATAGGGATTTGGTCTAAAATTAACTGTAAATGGTCACAAGAGAAAAATGATTGGGTTAAGTGCTTTAGGCCTGTTCTTTTCACTTTATTATTAGTTTTTATCAGAAAAAATAAGTTTAAATAAGTTCATAGAACTAATAATATCTAATAAGTTCTGATAAGTTCAGTTCAGCAAAAAATAAAGTCTGATGCTCTCACGTAATAACTTATGATAAATTCAGATAAAGACTATTAAAGTCTAGCTAATAAGTTCAGATAAGGAAAAATAGGTTGAATAAAACACTTGTTAGTCTTTTAACTAGTCCTTGGGCATGGGTAAGGAGGACCTTCCAAGAAGATAAGAAGATAGGGATGGACATGAACAAAATTGTTCGCAAATAGTTAGGAATCGATTCCGTAAAAGTTTGGTTCAAGCTTGTTTGATTTGTTAATGAGACAAGTTTGAGCTTAATATTATAGTTCGAATATTAAACGAGCCAAACTCAAACTCAATAGTGTTCGATTGAAAGTTCGTGAGCTAATTTATGAGTATCTTATATTATTGTTTCACCGGCGAAGGCCACACAATTAATTGAATAACAAAGATAAGGAATTCTTCAACACAACTTGTCCAAGAAGAACACTAATGCAATGTCAATTAAAATTAAATAAGAAAAATTCAGAAATAGTTAAAAAAAAGTTCAGTAAAAATAAGAAAAGTTTAGAATTAAACAAGAGAAATTCAGGAAAAATAAGAAAAGTTAAGGAAGAATAAGAGAAGTTCAGGAAAAAAAAACAGAAGTTCAGATAAAACTTTAAAATTTCATAAAAAAAATGATAAGAAAAAAATAAGGTGAAAGAACACTCCTAAAAGATAATGTATTTACTAGAAAGATAATATTTGTTTTAGTAAGATAAATAATTAGTTTCCTAATTCTAGTTCAATTAAATCCTGTAAGATGCTAGTTCTACTAGGACAAGGATTACACGTTACAACCTCTATATCAATAACGTTTGGCGTCATTTTTTGTATGCTCATTAGATATAGGAAGAGATTACAAAGACTCTTAGGTTTTTTTTAGAATTTTAAAAAGATATTGTAATTTACGGGATTTGTGAGTTTGGGATTCGCTAGTATTCGTCGAAGATGAATTAGTAAAATTTTGGTAGTTTTCCCTCTACTTATTAGGGATATATTAAATTTTGGTAGTTCTCCCTCTACCATATTAAATTTACATTTTTTTTTTGCTAAGTAATTGAGGGATATATAAAAAATCAAACAATTTACAACCTAAAGCCAATAACTGGAGGAACAAATCAACTAGGTTGGACCCCTCCTCCCTAGCCAGACCAACCAACTATTTACAGCACAAACCAAACAAACCAAGAGCAGAACAAGTAAAACCAATTCAAATCTCAATTTACATTTGTTAATACTTTAACTTTTCGCTATTTAATTTTTTCGTACTGTTTTCTTACTACACGCTTCGGCATTAGTTCTTATCATAAGTGGCTAATGCACTGATGATTTGATCTGCGATTTTTTGGTTTTTGAATTGCGAAGTCTGCCATGGCTGACAGTGACAAATATTTGATTCCCATCGGCCATATGTTTTTGGGATTTAAAGGACTGACTGGCAAAATAGGTGAATACCAATCAAATCCAATAATGTACATTATATATAGGAAAAATTGTCAGAAACTACCTTTTACAGACACTTTTTTTAAAAAAAACTACCTTATATCACGTTTGTTTTACAAAACTACCTTATAAGTGGAAAAACTTTAAAAAGCACTATCAAAATTAGAATTCCCTAGCTAACAATGGTTAACTATTCCCTCCAAATCACTCCAAATCCCTCCAATGTGAGCTTACGAAAGTACCCCCTTATATTACCCCAACCACCATATCTCTTCTCTCTGACCTCATCCAGCGAATTCATTCATTCATTCGCTTGCATCCAAACTCATGAACAATGGAAAAAAAATTAGATTTATTTTTGCAGCAAAAAAGATTTCGTTTTAAAGCACAAAAGAGGCAAACTTGGTCCAAATATGCTAGCAAATCACGTGACCCTAAGCCAATTGTACGCCGTTTGCCCCAAATTTCCCCCAAAATAAAATATGAATTCTAAAAATAAGATGAACCCTAAGTTAGAATTACCTGATTGAGAGAAGAGAGCATGAAGTTGGAGGAAAACAATTAAGAGAGAAGGGTGATGAATTTATAGAGGGGAGAATTATGTGAAAGAAGAGGGAAAACTCAAAAAATTGGAGAGATTTGGAGGGAATGATTAATTATGGTTTGGAAAATCGAGATTTGGTAGTGCTTTTTAAATTTTTTCCACTTATAAGGTAGTTTTGTAAAATAAGCATGATATAAGATATATTTTTTTTTAAAAAAAAGTGCCTTTAAAAGATAGTTTCTGACAATTTTACCTTATATATATATATATATATATATATATATATAATACTGCAATAATCGAACTCTCTAAGCAATAATTCAGCAATGCATAATTGCCATGCAAAATCACGAATTCTGATATCAGGTAAGTATAAGGATTAAGGACCCATATCACCTATCAGAGAGGCACAGATTATTACGATAGGATATTGTGATTAATCATTTCACCTATTATTCAGCATTATTGGCATCCAAAGAACATACACCCCATCACTCTTAGACTTTTATGCCATAATATCCTAGATCCGAATAACATATTGATCAGCATTAATCCCATCAGATTTCACGTGTATATACTAGATTATTACTTTATGAGGTGCTTGGGCAAAAGACAGATGACGATTACCAAAGGGGGTTGTGATAAAACTTTATAACTTGTATACTTTTTAAAAAATATGGAAAGTGGTGGATACCAGCCCAAAGTAAGCTTTGGCGAACTCATTATTATGTCGGATAATAGAAGTAAAGTTAACACCAATCATCCATTCAAAACGTGATAAGATCAAATAAGTAGAAATGGTAATAAATTTTAGTGTTTAGGATAATTTTAGGTCAATATCTATGATAATGAAACTACATCTCTACATATGTATTTTTTTGGAAAATTTGTCAAAAAAAACCTTTTAAAAGTTCAATTTTGTGAAAAAAAAAAACCTTTTAAATCATTCTTTGTAAAAAAACAACCACAAACTTAAATTTTCTTGCAAGATGAAACCTATTTCCATTTTCCGGTGTGGTTTTTCTCAATTCCGGCGTTGACATTTTCCATTAACCCCCTATTTCCAAGAATCGCAAAGCACTACCTCTATGCATCTCAAAAACCACACCAGAAAATAGGAATAGGTTTAATCTTGCAATAAAATTTAAGTTTGTGGTTTCTTTTTGCAAATAATTCTTTAAAAAGATTTTTTTCGCAAAATTGAACTTTTAAAAGGTTTTTTTTGGCAAATTTTCCAATTTTTTATTATAAATTTTTATTACCATCATTCAACATGATAATGAATGGTAAATACTCCGTCCGCTTTTTATTGTTACACTTTTCTTTTTTGGACGTTTCTATTGAATTGTTATACTTTTACTTTTTCCTTATATGGTAACCTATCATATCAACATTTTACACTTTTCTATCTCATTTTATTAATCCACCCAAAATTATCCCACCTACCCTATTTTTCTCTCTCCTACAATATTTTGATGGCCCTTTTACATTACCCAAAAACCAAATATTCTTTGGTTGTACTTCTTTCATGGTCTTTGCAGAATTTTCTTGGTTCTCCCCCAGAGTGAAGTGTAACAATTAATTTGAAACGGATGGAGTATATTTTATAAAGAAAAAAAAGATGTTTAGAAGGTGGATAGACACTATTGTTGTATTGCATAACCATACACTTGGAACTAGGTTTTTCCTTACAAATCAAAGTTACACTTTAATATATTGTCAATATCATCTTTTATTATCATTTGGTAAACAAACAGTAAGTACTAAATGAATAAATGATAAATAGGTATGGGAAATAATTCTACTTATCGTCTCATACCCCTAAAGTTCTACGTGTTGGATTTTTTAATACTAATAAAAGTAAAACTATTAAAATGAGCGAATGAATATGAACTTAAATAACACAAAGTTAATTAATAATAACAGATACTTCCTTGTTTATTCAAGCCTTGCTCTACTTTTTGCCTCGCTCCTCTCCCTCACCTTCTCCTTAGCGCGTGCTCTCTCTCTTCCACCACAAATTAAACACCCACCATCATTTCTACTACCACCGTCCGCGTACATACGCCTCCATCTATTCCATTACCACCATTGCACACACATGTAACTAATTCATATGATGTATGAGGATTTCAATATACTCCTTCCATTCTCCTTACATTTTCCATTTATATTGAACATACATATAGTTTTAGAATAAGGGCTTGGATGGCCCTTAGTTGCATCAAACTTGAATGAAAAAAAATTGAAAGAATTAGTTACTTTTAAGATTTCACCAAAAACAAGCCGAGAGATATACTTAAAAACAAAATTCAAAAGTGAAATATTTTTTTAATAGGTGAATCCAAACGAAATAGAGGAAAGTGAATAATGCATTTGGGATGGATATAAGTGCACAATTGGTAAATGTTTTTATTGATGGAGGGAGTAGTTGTTACTTATACGAGTATATTAGGAGTATATTACGGAAGAATTAAGATATGATTGATTCCGATTGTTATTATTAGAAACAAAGGAGCTAACAAATTATACAAACCAAAGGATAATATGGGGAAATAAATGTACTGAAAAAAGAAAATATAAGCAATTAAGAATTATGTGAAAACTCGATATCCGAGAGAAAATCCACAATAATCAAAAGAGATATACGTCCTCCATTTAAAAAAATAATTGGACTCATATATATGTATATTTGAAAGAGATGATTGACTGACTTGTCTGTTATATATTAGGATGTTTTAATTAGGTTTTTATAACAACCTCGTGACATTCTCTCCTCACGTTTGTACTTTAGATACAAGGTTTGCAATGGTTATATATTCTATTGGTAATACTGGTAAAACTAATTCTACTCAACAACCAAGTTAGTTGTAATAACTCACTTCTCCTCTTTCTGTTAGAGAGTTGCCAGCGTGGCTTAGCTCTCTTTACTTTGTAATAAATAGCTGAACTAATCTCGCCTGTGAGATTATTCATTACATTTCTCTCTTTCTCTTTCTCTCTCTCACATAAACTGTAAAAATGGAAATCTCTCTACTTCTATGGTAGATTTCTGTGATTCAATAATGAACAATTGATTAGTTGATTTAGTAATGTTGTTAATTGATCAAATATAATCAGTTTCACTGATTATAACATGGCATCAGACTTATTTGCTACGATTCTGTAGCTGAATTCTGCGAAAAATCTGAAGTTCGATTGTGTAGATTTGTGGTGATGAATCAGTGAGTCTTTTCTTTTACTCTTTCTTCTTTGATTGAGGTGCAATGGTAGATGATTGAAACTGTTGATTGATTGTGGTTTTTGTGTTGAGGAATTTTGATTTTGTTCAAGAAATTAATTTTCTTCAATTAGTTGCGATCTTTGGAATTTTGATTGATTCGTTCGAGAATCAATTGTATTGTTTGAGGTTGTTTCTGGAAGTTTGATTGAAGTAATCATTGAGGTTGTTTTTTGGAGTTCGTTTGATTGAGGAAGATCATTAAGGTTATTTCTATGTTTGATAGGAATTAAGATAAAAAAAACATTGAAAATGCCTGATGTAGATCCTACTGCTGTGCTTGGTAGTGTTTGCTGCATACATCCTGCTGATAATAGTAATACGAAGTTAGTGAATAAGTTGTTTAATGGCAGTAGCTTTGGAGATTGGAAGAGGTCTATAATGTTAGGACTTTCTTCTCGAAACAAATTAGGCTTTATAGATGGATCTCTGGAGTGTCCTGCTGCAACTGATGATAAGTACAAAGCTTGGAGTAGGTGTAATGACCTAGTCCTAGGATGGCTTCTGTTTTCTTTAGAGAAAAACATTGCAAAAAGTGTTTGGTTCTGTAAGACAACTAGGGAGTTGTGGAAAGACTTAGAAGAGAGGTTTGGACATACCTCAGCAACACAACAATTTTCTCTTGAACAATCTTTGTCAGAATTACATCAAGAAAAGAATGAGTCAATTTCTGAATTCTTCACCAAAATTAAGGCTATCTGGGATGAGACGGATAGCATTCATCCTATACCTGTATGTACTTGTATCAACTACACTTGTACAATCACTAAGAAGATACTACAGTCTCAACAGACCAAAATGATGTTTTTGATGAAGTTACATGATGATTTTGGAATAACAAGAACCAACATACTCATGATGGAACCACTGCCTACTATGACTACTGCATATAGAATATGAATGCAAGAATAAAGACACAAGGAAGTGAGTAATATCATTACACGGGAGCAAAATACTTTAGCTCTTGCTGCTAATCACAGGAGGTTCTCAGACAGGAATTTTAAGCCTTACAATTTAGGTTATTCTGGATATCAGAATTCTAAGAATCAACCAGGCAATAATCCTAGAATCTCTGCTAATAAGAGACCTTCTACATGGTTTTGTGACCACTGTAAAATGCCTGGACATGGCATTGAGAGATGTTATAAGTTGAATGGCTATCCCTCTTCCTGGTCCAAGGATAAGAGGAATGCTAATATTGCACAAGGAACTGATGATGCTGTAAACCCTAAAGACACTCATCCTGATGAAGATATGATCAATACTACTCTTACTGTGGAGCAGTACAGTTAACTCATGCATCTCCTAGGAAAGCAAAATGGGAATGATACTAATACTGAACATCGTGATTCACCACATCCTATATATGCTAATGCATTCTTAACAGGTAAACTCTGCTTAATGACAAGTTTTAATTCAGTTTGGGTTCTTGATAGTGGTGCCACTGACCACAATTGCCATGTCCTAACTTCTTTTGCCTCTTATAGATGCTACTTCCACCATCACAATACCAGATGGAAAAAAGTTTCAATTTCTCATATTGGAACAATTAATTTGAGCGACAATATCATCTTAAAAGATGTGTTGCATGTCCCTGGTTTCCATTTTAACTTGATTTCTATTCACAAGTTATGTTTGGACTTGAAATGTGAAGTCTTTTTAATGCCACATCTTGCTTGATTCAGGGGCCACAGTGGACCCATCCTCAAGTTCTTGGTAAGCTGAACCAAGGATTATTCTGCACTACGGGATTTTCTTCTGAAGGATCTCGTCATCAACCCTCTTTACAAGCTCATGCTAATGCTAGCATTACTACTTCTTGTAATAAATTGGCTAAACTTTGGCATTTAAGACTTGGCCACTTACCTTTTAGTCAAATACATCTTGTTAAGCCTGATATTGATGTCAGTCATGTAAGTGAATGTATATGTCAACTTTGCCCTCCTGCCAAACAGACCAGATTACCCTTTCCTCTTAGTTCAATAAAATCTACACAACCTTTCCAATTGATCCACCTTGACATATAGGGTCCTTACAATACTAGTACTCACACTGCTTGTAAATTATTTCTTACCATTGTAGATGATTACTCCAGATGTACTTAGATTCATTTCATTAAATACAAGTCTGATGTTGTTCACCTTGTACAAGATTTTGTTGCTTAATCTAATACTCAGTTCAATTCTTCTGTTGTTGCTGTGAGGTGTGATAATGCTAAGGAATTGACTGAGGGTGCTCTACTCAAGTTCTATACTTCTAAAGGAATTATTTGCCAGAAGAGTTGTGCTGACACTCCACAACAAAATGGAGTTGTGGAGAGAAAGCACAGACACTTGCTTGAAACAGTAAGGTCTTTGTTTTTCCAATCCAAGTTGCCATTATCTTACTGGGTGAATCAGTTTTAGCTGCAGCTCATGTTATCAACCGATTACCTTTGAAATCTTTAAATTATGCTTCCCTTTACAGTAAATTATATGGCTCTCCTCCTAACCTTGATCATCTAAGAGCTTTTGGTTGTCTTTGTTATGTTTCCACCCTCAAACAACACAGATCTAAGCTTGATCCTCGAGCTTAGTCTTGTGTTTTTATAGGCTATCCACCAAATAAAAAGGCTTACAAGGTTCTAAACCTACATACTATGAAAATTCAGGCTAGTAGGGACATTGTCTTTCATGAATCCCATTTTCCATATCATCTTTCCTCTTCTCATTCTACTCCACACATCCCTTTCTTTCTTTCTTCCTTCTTCAACACCTTTGTCTCCTTTAACTCATTTTGATCTACCTGAGATTTTTCTTTCTTCCCCTTCTTCTTCTGAAAATTCTTCTCCTACTTCCCCAATTTCTACTCCCTTAGTTTCACCACCTCACACTATTTCTTCTTTAGTTTCACCACCTCACACTACTTCGTCTTCAGTTTCACCACATCACCCTACTTCTTTTCCTTCTAATGCTTCTCCATCTGCACCTAGAAGATCTAGCAGACCTACCAAACTTCCATCACATCTCCAGGGTTTTGAGTTTTCTCTTCCTCCTTCTAGGACTGCTCTTCTCACCCATCACTGGTGTAACCTGGTTCAGTTCACACATCTTCCTCAAACACACAAAGCTCTTGTTCTTTCTTACTCTAATTTAACAGAACCTACATCCTACAACGCTGTAGCTACTGATCCTAATTGGTAGATTGCTATGGACAAAGAGTTACAAGCTCTCACAGCCAACAATACTTGGGATATTGTTCCCTTGCCTCATGGTAAGAAGCTCATTGGCTGCAAATGGGTTTCTAAAGTGAAACTCAAGGAAAGCACGCTTAGTTGCTAAAGGTTTCACCCAAAAGTATGGTGTGGACTATCAAGAGACCTTTTCCCTAGTTGTAAAGATGTCTATTGTTAGAAGCTTACTTGCTATTGCTGCTTCTAAAGGCTGGAACATCTACCAACTTGATGTAAATAATGCCTTTCTTCATGGAGATCTCCATGAAGAAGTTTACATGAAGATGCCTGAGGGTGTTTCCAATCCTCTCAATCATGTTTGTAGGCTAAAAAAATCTTTGTATAGACTAAAGCAAGCTTCAAGGCAATGGTTTGCTAAGCTTGTTATTGAGTTTACACATCAAGGCTTCTCTCAATCCCAGCATGATTCATCTTTGTTCCTCAAAAAGAGTTGTGATCATATCACTAGTAGAATTATTGCTTATTGATGCGGCTGTATTGCTGCGGTTTTACCCATACGCAGCAATAAACCACGTCAAAAGAAAAGGAAAAACGAAAATCAACCTATTGTTGCGGTTTTTTGTGAAAACCGCAGCAATAGATGTCAACGGGAATATTTCAAAAATGTTTGACTGGTTTGACCAGATCTATTGCTGCGGTTTCCACCCAGAACCGCAGCAAAAGATTAAAATAATTTTTTAAAACAAAATTTTAATCTATTGCTGCGGTTTTGAGTGGAAACCGCAGCAATAGATGGGTCAGATCTAAAAAACAAAATTAGGGTTTTCACTATAACTCCCGCCTCTCCCACTCATCAGTCACTACCGCCTCTCTCATGGCCTCTAACGTCTAACCCTCTCTCTCACATCCTCCCCCATCCTCACTCTCTCTCTCCACGACAGATCAGACCTCTCTCATCCTCCCCCATCCTCTCTATCTCTCCACGACAGATCTTCCGTCGCTCCATCAGTCTTTATCATCCTCGCCATCGTTGCGATTCGCGTCGTTGAGAAACAACGAAGACCCTTCGCTCCTTCAGTTCGTCGGCGCTCGAGTTCTCTTTCGCTTCTTCAGTTTGTCGATCGCTCGAGTTCTCCTTCGCTCGTTCGCTCCTTCGCTTCTTCAGTTCGTCGGCCGCTCGAGTTCTTCGTCGAGTTCACTCTCAGATCGTCCTCTCCTTCAGATCCTTCGTCGGTCAATTCTCGCCTCTCGAGATTCCTTCTCGTTGTTCATCGGCTTTTCTTCTTGGCCGTTCACCAGATCGTCGGCCGTTCACCAACAATCTTTCGCTCGACCTTGTCGGCTTGTTCATCAACGATGAGGATAACTCCATACTTTTGTATTTTTTTTTTCTTCATTTATTTTATTTTCAGTTTAGATATGATGTTTAAGATTTTAATTTTGTTTCGTTTTTACTTTTTTTGAAACCGCAGCAATAGGTTAGACACTATAAAGCCTCCTATGTATCACATGTTGTTGCGGTTTTTGCCAATAACCGCAGCAATAGCTAGGCCTATTACTGCGGTCAAAAACCGCAACAATAGGTTAATTATTACCTATTGCTGCGCCCTTAATTGTTGCGCGACCAAAACCGCCGCAATAGGCCACTTAATGACCGCAGCAATAAGCATTTATTCTACTATTGTATTACTGTTACTGCTGTCTATGTTGATGATATTATCATCACAAGGACTGATTCTACTGCCATTGCATCTTTTAAGTCTCATCTTGATAAGGTTTTTAGTATAAAGGATCTTGGCAAGCTCCATTTTTTTCTTGGCATTGAAGTGGGTTATTCAGATGATGGTGTCATTCTCACCCAACATAAGTTAACAAAGGAACTGCTTCAATTTGCTGGCATATATCTTCCTCTAAACCTGCTGCTACCCCCTTACCTTTAAACCTCAAACTCCTAGCTGATGAAGTTGACTTATATTATGATATTGAGTTCTATAAGAGTGTTGTTGGCAAACTGAATTTTTTGACAAACACCAGGCCTGACTTGAGTTTCACAGTCCAAACTCTTAGTCAGTTTATGCACTTTCCTCGCTTACCTCATTATCATGCTTTACTTCATACCCTCAAATACATATACTCCACCCAAGGTCAAGGCATCTTATTGAGGGCTTCTGACACACTTTCTCTCCAGGCATATACTGACAGTGCTTGGGGTGCCTGTCCCAACACAAGGAAATCTGTTTCAGGCTATGTTCTCTTACTTGGGTCTTCTCTAATCAGTTGGAAAAGCAAAAAAACAAAGCATAGTATCAAGATCTTCTTCTGAGGCAGAGTACAGGGCCATGGCTAGTGTAGCCTCTGAAATTACCTGGCTCGTTTGGCTTCTTGAAGAGCTTGGGGTCACTCAGTTGAAGCCCGTTTCTCTCTGCTGTGACAATCAGTGTGCCCTTCGTATAGCCCACAACCCTATCTTCCATGAGAGGACGAAGCATATTGACATTGACTGTCATTTCACTAGAGAAAAAATTCTTGAAGGCTTGCTTGAAGTGTCCTACATGCCTACCACTCAACAGTTTGCTGACCTTTTCACTAAGGTTCTTCTTTCCAAGCTAGGCATGCTTCCTCCGATCCTGCCTAGCTTGAGGAGGGGTATTGGTAATACTGGTAAAACTAATTCTACTCAACAACCAAGTTAGTTGTCATAACTCACTTCTCCTCTTTCTGTTAGAGAGTTGCCAACGTGACTTAGCTCTCTTTACTTTGTAATAAATAGTTGAACTAATCTCTCTTGTGAGATTATTCATTACATTTATCTCTATCTCTCTTTTTCTCTCTCACATAAACTGTAAAAATGGAAATCTCTCTACTTCTATGGTAGATTTCTGTGATTCAATAATGAAACAGTTGATTAGTTGATTTAGTAATGTCATTAATTAATCAAATATAATGCTATCCTAAAGCGTTTATGCTTCAGCATTCACCGACAATCACTGACAGTCTAATCTATTAAAGTAATCCCTCCGATCTTTATTAGTTTACTCGTATTTCTTTTTGGAATGTCTCTTATTAGTTTACCTTTTTTTTTGTTTCTATTTTTGGAATGAGACCACTAACTTTCCATCACACATACATTCAACTTTAATATAAAATAATACTAACCTCCGTTTCTAAATAAGTGCAACACTTTGACTTTCACACTTGCCAATGCACAACTTTGACCATTAATAACTCTAATTATGTATTTGTAAAAGTTATAAAAAGTTGATATCATGAAAATATTCATTGAAACAAATCCAACAACATTTTATATGATCATTTTTTTTATACTAGTAAAAAATTACGGTCAAAGTGAGGTGTGTGAATAGTGCAAAAGTCAAAGTGTTGCACTTATTTAGAAACGAAGGAAATAGTTTATTTTTCTTTCTATGTCCCACAATATTAGTTCTCCTAAAACTTTGTGCAAAAGAAACGGGTAAACTAATAAAGACCGAAGGGAGTAATAATGAACCCTTAAAAAAAAATGAGCGTAGAATTTTTCAATTAATGATTCTCCCCAGAAATACTATAAAATAAAAAAAGCTTTCCGATACAGAGTCTTGTGACTTTTGTCCAAAATTAACTGTAAATGGTCCCAAGAGGAAAAGATTGGGTCCAAGTGCTTTGTCAGTCTTGTAACTAGTGTACTAGTCCTTGGGCATGGTGGGGAGGAGCTTCCTAAATGGTAATAAGATAGGGATGGATACAAACGTAATTGTTCGTAAATAATTTGCAATTGGTTTGATAAAAGTCTCGTTCGAGCTACTTTCGTTTGATAATGAGTCAAACTTGAGCTCAATAATAATATTTTATCTTTTGTATTCTCTGAGCAATAAGCTATTAATCTACCAAAAACAAGTATATTTACGTATTTTATCTTATTTGACTGACTTTAACCAAATCACGTGAAACCTCTTAATTCAGTATTACCATTAAAATAATACTCCATCTTTCGTGTTCTCTGAACAATAAGCTAACAATTAATTAAACAATCCCACGCATGATTACTATCATATTTATGCATATTTTATCAATTCATGATTACGATCAGGCCAGTATAGCAACCAATATCAGCCATCACATTCCTGAGATTATTATAAGATATTTTAATTAATCTATTCAGCATTATTGGCGTCCAGTAGATAACTCATTACTTAAATCTCTAAGCCATAATTTCTATAAGGTGCCATATGCATATGATTACAATATGGTATTCATCAACTCAAGATTACTAACAACTAGAAGAAAACTCATCGGTATTCAAAAAAATCCAACTTCGATATATTTTTCATCTTCGAAATGGCATATGAGAATCCCATAAGGTATGTTTCTCAAAGGAAAAAAAATAAAAAAATGGAATCCCATAAGGTATTCCGTGTATGTGATAGATTACTACTATATGAAGTGGTTGGACCAAAGTCAGATTACTACTTCCAACCAGCAGAGACTCAGAGTTCCGGTAGAGTTTAGAATTTAGAGATTATCTAAAATTATATCGAATGAAATTTAAACTAGTACTCTTCTCTCCTTCCCAGAAAGATCTTAACACTTGTTGGGACACGTAGTTTAAAGTGATAAGTTGTAGTATGGTTATCAAATGTTATTTTATTTAAAAAGTTGATGTGATAGGAGTTGGTGGAGTATTTTTTATTAGAGGAGAGAGGAAGTTAGCCAGTTAGGTAACTTTTTATTGATAAAAGGAATAGTGTGGGTCAAAGATGTGTAAAAGAAATACTCCCTCCGTGCCAGAAAGATCTGAACACTTGTTGGGACAAGTAGTTTAAGGTGATAAGTTGTAGTGTGGTTATCAAATGTTATTTTATTTAAAAAGTAGATGTAATAGGAGTTGGTGGGGTATTTTTTATTATAGGAGAGAGAAAGTTGGGTAACTTTTTATTGATAAAAGATAGAGTGTGGGCCAAAGATGTATAAAAGAAATAATATATTACTAGTGGGACCATGCCAAAAATGGAAGTGTTCAAACTAATTTGGGACAAACATAAAAGGAAAATGTTCAGACTATTCTAGGACGGAGGTAGTAATATATTAATAGTGGGACCATGCTAAAAATGGAAGTGTTCAAACTAATTTGGGACAAATATAAAAGGAAAGTGTTCAGACTATTATGGAACAGAGGGAGTATAAGGTAAGCTTAACCTAACTCATTAACTTCGATCAAATCGAAGTTAATTCTACAAACATTAATTAAAAAATAGGTCAGAAAATAGTGAAATACCCCTAAATAATCACATAATTAGATTCATTAAGATAAATTTGGGGCAATTAAAAGGTGTTACCACCATGTGAATACTTGATAAGGCAACTTTAATAATTAACCATCAAGAAAATATTGCAAAATAAAATGTATGAGAAAAATATTAAATCTCTTAGCAATAAGGGGGTGTTTGAATTGAGGTATTCAGGAAAGGGTAAGGGAATCAAGTAAATTGATTACCTTACTTGATGTTTGTTTGGTCAATTTAATGATTCCCTTTACCCTCCCTTTACCCCCAAAGTCCTCTACATCCATTACCTACCTCCCCC
Source organism: Beta lomatogona (assembly GCA_947646795.1). Taxonomy (NCBI): domain Eukaryota; kingdom Viridiplantae; phylum Streptophyta; class Magnoliopsida; order Caryophyllales; family Amaranthaceae; genus Beta; species Beta lomatogona. The sequence goes on from CANSNZ010000644.1 coordinate 47,904, forward strand.
AAGGGTTGCACTTACCCTTTCCTTGAGACACTATTGACCACCCACTTCACCCAATACCAACACCACCCCTCCACTATAACCACCGTAACCACCGCACCCCCACCACCGTCACCCCAACAACCCGCCGAAATACTTCCCCCAACACCGAAAAACCACCCCCAAACCCCTCCACCACCCCGAAAAACTACCCCTTCCCCCGAAAAACAAAGCCCACTCACCCCAAAATCCACCACCACCCACCGAGAAACTTCCTCACCCCACGAAAGCCACATCACTCACCAAGAAACCACCCACTGACACCATATTCCACCTACAAATTCCAGCACTAGATCTACAAGAGAGGAGAGAGTGTAAGAAAAAAAGGAAAAAAAAAAAAAGATTACCTTGAAAAGGGAAAAAAAACCGCCGGCAAAACGACCGAATTGGGGCGGGGGAGGCGGTCGGAAGGGGTAACGGGTTGGCGGCCGGAAGGGGGGAGGTGGCGCACGTGGAAAGGGGAGATTAAAAGAGAAGGAATTGTGGTGGTTGTGAAGGAAAAAAGTGGTGGTGTTGAAATTTTAGGGTTTTCCTTCGATTATTGAAACAACAACACTGTAAATCTAAGGGTTTAGGTTTCCATTCTCCCTCTTCCCTTTCTTAAACCCTTTCCCTTTCCTCGTTATAAATCAAACGCCCCCTATTATGTCTGATAAGTTAAAATCCTAAAGACAACTATGTCCCATCCAACTCTAGTCTAATCCTTAACTCAAATGTAAATGACTTATTTTTGTCCTCATTTAGATTTCTATTACATAGTGCCAAACAAAACTAAAACGAACAAATATTTTTGGATGTCACTCTACATAGGTTATGCAACTCATAATTAACAATATCTCAAAGATCAGCATGTTTGATTTGATGGATTGCCTCCCAATATTAGGAATCCCTATTGTATGGGTATAACCAAAGTACATTAGCGGACCTCCATGAGGAGGCCGCGAACACATTAACAGACGCAAACATTGTAAAGTCGCCTACAACTCTAGCAAATCAGCTTATCAACTTGGACCGACAACGTTGGCGGTCGCCTAACAAGACAAAATAAGGGAATTTTCCAATACGTCAGGTGCAGTACTACAGCCATACACGTATCAAAGGATTACATACCCTGTCAGATGAATAGTACTTCTATAAATACCCCACTAGTACTATTCTGCAGGTACATTCTCTCACACTCACAATTCTTATATCTCTCTCTCTACTTTCTCTCTCTAAATCCTAGTTGGACACGTACTGACTTGAGCGCCGGAGGGGGTTTCCTCGCATCCCCCCCGGAGGGTAGTTCACGTTTGCTTCTTGTGCAACTATTCACCAGAGGACGATAACCCCAATATTTGGTGGACTTCTCTCAAGACCGCCAACCGTTTCAACACCGAAACAATTTGGCACTAGAAAGGAGGGGCCCTCCCATCTTTGTGAATGCTAACATGGAAAGAGCAAACAATGACGGTCATGGTCCACAAGGATTTGAAACCGATCAAGGGTCTACCCAGCCCATTATTGCGGAACCACTCGGTGCACCTCACTTCCCAAATAGAGGGACCGGGAACGGCAACGAACAACAAATTCCTGAGAACAATGTATCTCAGGTCAACACTGGTGGCGGACCACTCAACCAAAATCAACTCAATCAGTTCTCTCCTGAGCAGCTACAAACTGTAGCGTCTTTCATCTAAATGTTACAAGCGGGTGCTACTCAGCCCAATAACACCCCTACTCTTAATGCAAGGGTTGGCCAAGTTCGTAGGCGGATTCCAACCATGACTGGCCGCAATGCCGATGGTACACCGATAAGGAGAACGCGGACCTTTACTCAAGAGGGACGCCATATAGAAAGGCAAATTGAGGACCCAGAGTATGAAGAAGCAATCATAGAAACCGAGGAACTCAACAATTCAGAAGATGAGAGTCAAAGTCGTTCCCACCGTGAGTACAGCACCAATGGTGCTAGTAACTATTCGGCTGGCGGACACTTGCTAATCAATCCCAAACTCTCCCCATTCATACCAGAAATACTGAATCACCCAATGCCGAGAATCAAAATGCCATCATGCAAGTATGACGGCAGCTCAGATCCCGACGATCACGTCGTGTCCTATGAAGGACACATGTTCTTATACACCCAAGTGGATGCCATCTGGTGCAAGGTGTTCCAATCTACTTTGACCGGGATTTCTCATACGTAGTTCAAGAGTTTGAAACCGAGTATTATCTCTAGCTTCTCCCAATTATCTTCCACATTCAGTACTCATTTTGTAAGCAACAGGCGCCGTGAGCGCACTACTGGTGAATTGCTCTCTGTTAAGCAAGGAGAAACAGAAAGTCTTCGTGATTTCATTGGCCGCTTCCATGTGGAAGCAGTTTCCATTCCACGGCTCTAGCAGGACATGGCCGTCTTAGCCTTAATGACGGGGCTAAGAGAGGGATCAGCATTCAAAAGTTATTTGGGCCGTAAGACCTTTACGTCCTTGGGGCCTATACTGGGAAAGGCGAATGATTTCATCAGAGGTGAGGAGTTTGATAAGGCCACGAGCAGTCAGCATCGCGAATTGGAAAAAAGAAAGGAAGAGAAGCAGAAGAAAGACAAGGGACGCGAAAGTGATCGGGGCCGAGATGAAAAAAGGCAAGAATCCAATGTGGTCAAAAGGGGGAATGACCGTGAAAGAAATGACCGCCAGAGAAATGACTGCGAGAGGAATGATCGGGAGAGGGGTGAACGTAAAGAAAAATTTAACGCGTACACTTAGATCACCACCTCCAGAAGTCAGATATACTTGATGAACAAAGATCGTGATAAATGGAAACGTCCAAAGCATATGTTCCATAAAAACCGCGATAAGAGCAAGTGGTGTGATTTTCATGGTGATCACGGGCTTTTGACTGAAGATTGTCGGCATCTGAAGGATAACTTGGAAGATTTGGTAAGAAGAGGTTATTTCAGCCAGTATAAAGCTCAGACTAAGGATGAAGACTTGATCAAACTAGCCAATCAGAATGTTTAGTCGCGGATCAGCGAGATCCATGTTATTAGTGGCGGTCCGATTCATGGAGGCAGTGTAAACGGAGCAAAGGCAAGCCTAAAGGAATTCAGGCACCAGGTCAACTTCAATGAAAGTATGCAGTGGAGAAAACCGCAATTAATGCCCGCTATGTCTTTCACCGTGGAGGACGTGAAGCACGTCTTCTATCCCCATGACAACCCTCTGGTGGTCACGCTGAAAGTGTCAAACTGTTTGATCCATAGAATTCTGGTAGACAGAGAAGTTCGGCAAATATACTGTATTTTTCAACCTTTGAGAAACTGATGATCGGCCGGGAACATTTGAAACCTGTTCGATACCCGGTGATAGGATTCACGGGAGCATCTGTGATTCCCGAAGGTCTCATAACCTTGCCGGTCAGGGTTGGAGAAGATAGAGATGCAAGGGACGTAATGGCAGAATTTTTGGTGGTTGACGTACCAGGAGCTTATACTGCAATTGTTGGATGCCCCTTTATCCATGACGTCCAAGGAGTTGTATCAACTTATCACCTGACTATGTTGTACGTTTCCATCCTGGGGACAACAGCGAAGTTAAGAGGGAATTAGGAGATGGCAAAATCATGCTATTTAACGACACTGAAGCAGCCGGCAAGGAGAATGCCGGTAGAAGAATTGAATCCGTCAACTCGGAAACAAAGACGAGCCCAGAGGAAAGCTCTGGCAAATGAAGCGGATATCGAGAAAGGAGAGGAGGAAATGATGGAAATTTCAATGGAAGAACTGGATTCCAGGCCCGATGATACGCCAAGACCCAAACCAGATGGAGAAACAAAGCAGGAGATGCTGGCAGAGGATCCGGCAAGGACAGTTGCTGTGGGAACAGACATGGACCCAAAGGTCAGGGTCAACCTGGTGACACTCCTAAGAGAAAACGCGGATGTCTTCGTGTTCTTGGCGGATTAGATGCCGGGAATAGACCCGGCCGTGATGGTACATCGTCTAAATGTTGACAGCACCGTCCGCCCTATTAAGCAAAAAAAGAGAATTTTCTCTGCCGAGAAGAATAACTCATGGTAAAGAAGGCTAACGGCCAATGGTGGATGTGCGTAGATTTCACGGACCTCAACAGAGCTTGCCCAAAGGACTGCTATCCGTTACCGAGAATAGACCAACTGGTAGACTCTACTAGCGGTCATGCATTGCTAAGCTTTATGGATGCATTCTCGGGCTATCATCAGATTAGCTTGCTCGAGGCTGATAGAAAGAAAGCAGCGTTTATCACAGATTGTGGTGTGTACAACTATAAAGCGATGCCGTTTGGGCTTCGTAATGCAGGAGTAACGACATACCAAAAATATCGAAGCATATGTTGACGACTCCATCGTCAAGAGTAAAACTGACCGCGAACATTTGGATGACCAGGAGGAGACCTTCAGAACATTGAGGAAGTATAAGATGAAGCTCAACCCAAAGAAGTGTGTCTTTGGGGTGAAAGCAGGGAAGTTTCTAGGATTTTTGGTAAGCAAGAGAGGGATTGATGCAAACCCAACTAAAGTTCAAGCCATTGTCGACCTACCTGAGCCAAGAAGTGTCAAGGATTTACAAAGGCTGACAGGAAGAATGGCGGCCCTTACTCGATTCATTTCAAAATCAGCAGATAAGGCTTTGCCTTTCTTTAATTACACTGTTAAGGGGAAATAAGAAGTTTGAGTGGGGAGAGGAGCAAAGCAAAGCTTTCTTGGCATTAAAAGAGCATTTGAAGAGCCTACCCACCATCACAAGGCCCGAGACTGGAGACGTGTTACAGTTGTATATCTCGGCCTCGCCTAAAACGGTCGCGTCCGTGTTGTTGGTGGAAACAGAGAAGAGGCAGCAGCCAATATATTTCATCAGCCACATCCTTAACGGTCCGGAGAGCCGTTATCAGCTGGTAGAGAAAATGACTTTGGTTGTGGTAATCACTGCCAGGAAACTTAGACCATACTTTGACTACCATCCCATCCAAGTTTTAATCAATCAGCCGCTAGAAAAAGCGTTACAGAAGATGGACAGTTCAGGCCGCATACTGAAATGGGTCGTTGAACTATCAGAGTATGATATACAGTATAAGCCCAGGACCGCTATCAAAGCACAGGCCCTAGCAGATTTTATTGTAGAAGCCTCATATGAGGAAGAAGTGGAGCAAAAGGAAAACTGGCTACTGGAAGTCGACGGATCTTCCGTTGTTAGCGGATCCGGGGCAGGTATAGTGATAACCTGCCCTGAAGGAAATTCATATCAGTACGCCATCAAGCTTGCCTTCTCGGCGTCAAACAATGAAGCAGAATATGAAGCAGCAATTGCTGGCTTGAAAATGTGTTTGGCGGCGGGGGCCAAGAATGTACTCTTGAAGACGGACTCGCAATTAGTTAGCGACCAACTAAGAGAAGGATTCGAAGTCAAGGAAGCCAACATGATGAAGTATGTAGAAAAGGCCAAAGAGTTAATTGCTCAGTTGAGCTACTTTAAGGTTCAAGCAATACCCAGGGTCGAGAACACGAAAGCGGACGATTTGTCCAAATTGGTAAGTTCTGACTCATTCAGCATCGAGAAAACCGTCATGATAGATATATTGAGGGAAAAGAGCATCACAGAGCAAATTGTGACCGTCAACAGTATAAACCGGCAAGAAGAGTGGTTTAGTGAACTGGTGGCGTATAAGCTGACGGGGACGCTTCCCAACGATTCCTCGTCCGCTAAGAAACCAAAGCGACAAGCAAGCTAGTACATCATATACCAAGATGAGCTGTACAAGAAATCATTCAGTCTACCTTTGCTTAGGTGCGCAACGGCGTAGGAGTCCGCAAAAATCTTGAAGAGATACATGAAGGTATTTGCGGCAATCACATTGGCGGTAAAGCCCTAGCGTTGAAAGCATTAAGAGCAGGTTTCTATTGGCCAAGTATGCTGGCGGATGCCCAGGGTTATGTTAAGAGGTGCGATAAATGCCAGAGGTATGCTCCCGTCATCAACAGGTCAGCCAATGATTTGCAGCCTATCCTATGCCCAATTCCGTTCGCTCAGTGGGGAATGGACATCCTAGGACCATTCACCACAGCGACTGAAGGGAGGAGATTCCTAATAGTGGGAATTGACTACTTTACAAAGTGGATAGAGGCAGAACCGACAGCAAAGATTAAAGCGAATCAGGTCAAGAAATTCATCTGGCAGAATATTATGACAAGATTTGGGATTCCCGTGGCTATCATCTTCGACCATGGCGTCCAATTTGATTGTCGTCCCATACAAGCTTTTCTAACAGAATTTCGTGTGAAGTTTGCATACTCAGCCGTTTGCCATCCTCAGAGCAATGGACAAGCAGAGGCCGCGAACAAACAAATCTTGAATGCCTTAAAGAAAAAGCTGGATGTATTCAAAGGAGGATGGGCGGATATGGTGCCGGCAGTACTATGGTCAAACAGAACGACAAAAAAAGAAGCAACGGGAGAAAGCCCTTTCAAGTTGGCCTTTGGTGCAGAAGCAGTGTTACCGGTAGAGATGGGTTTGCCCTCTTATCGGATCAAACACCAGGACCTTGAGAAGAATGATCAGGCACTCAGGGAAAATCTAGACTTCTTGCCAGAGATAAGATTGTAGCAGAACTGAAAGCGGCTGCCTACAAAGATAGAATTAGCAAGGCGCAAGGCTTACAACAAGAAAGTCCTGGAGAGACCATTGGACGTTGGCGACCTAGTCCTATGCAGAACAACAGCCATTGGTAAGGCGCATACTGAAGGAAAGCTAACTGCTAATTGGGAAGGTCCTTACGTCATTGCCAAGAAGCTTGCTCCCGGTTCCTTCATTCTCAAAGCCATGGACGACAAGGAACTTAAGAACTGCTGGAATGCTAGTGTCTTGAAGAAGTATTATGTTTGATTTGTAGAATGTAATAGGCCAAGAGCCACCTTTTATTGCATGAATAATATAAGCTTCTGCGAGCGTTCCGTAAATTGTCTTACGGTTTTTTCACCATATACCCCTGACTAATTTTTTTTTGCACCGTATACCCTCGCAAGTTTCCAAATTCACCATATACCCCTCACGTTTCAAAAAATACATCAACATGCCCTTATGACTAATGGTGTTAGACTTCCGTTAGTCATTATGCCCTAATCCCCCCTAACCCTAATTAACAAACCCTAAACCTAAGCTAAACCTTAACCCCCTAATTAACAAAACCCCCTAATCTAATAACCCTAACCCTAACCATCCTAACCACTACCCCTCCCCCACCCCTTACCCCTAGCCACCCACCCCACCACCCACCCCCTTCCCCTCCCCCTCCCCTTCCACCGGTCGGTCGCGCCGCCCCCCCTCTCCTTCCACTTGCCGCCGCACCGCCTCCCTCCCCTTCCCCCTTTGTCGCGCCTCCCCCTTCCCCTCCTCCCTCCTCCCTCGAATCCCGCAGCCCAACAGCCATCCCCCCCACCCTTCGAATCCCACCGCACACCATACGCAAACCCACCCCTCGTTTCTCTTCAGCCGCAACCCCGAGGTAATTTGCGTTCAGGCAAGCAGCAGGGCTGCGGCGAGGAGAGAGAGGGACGCGGCTCGGGGGAAGGGGTTGCGCGACAAGGAGAGAAAGGCGTCGAGGGGCGCGACTCGAGGGAAGGGGTTGCACGACGAGGAGAGATGCCTCGAGGGGCGCGACTCGGGGGAAGGGGTTGCTCGACTGCCTGGGGAAGGGGAGTGGAGGGGGCTCGCGCGATTCACCAAGGGAAAGGGGGGGAGAAGGAGGGTGCAGGGGAGGGTGGAGGGGGGAGGGAGGTGGTGTTGCGGGGGAAGGGGGGGCTGCGGGGAGGGTGGAGGAGGAGAGAGGGGGTGCTTGCGGGGGAAGGGGGCGCGGGGGAGGGAGGGGGTTGGGGAAGGGTGGTGGTGCGGTGGGAATTTGGGGTAAGGGGGTGGGGGTGTTAAGTGTTAGGGTTAGGGTATTAGGGTTAGGGTTAGGGTTAGGATTAGGGGTAGATTTAGGTTAGTTAATTAGATAGATAGGGGATTAAGGGTTAATGACTAACGGAAGTCTAACACCGTTAGTCATAAGGGCATGTTGATGTATTTTTTGAGACGTGAGGGGTATATGGTGAATTTGGAAAGTTGAAAGGGTATACGGTGCAAAATAAAATTAGTCAGGGGTATATGGTGAAAAAACCAATTGTCTTATTATTTGTATGTTAACGGTCACATAACAGACCTAAAAGCCATATGATAGGCAAAGTGCATTAAAGGTCATATGACAGACCAAGCACATAATAAAAAGCCATATGACAGGCAAAGTGCATTAACGGTCATATGATAGACTAAGCACATAATAAAAAGCCATATGACAAGCAATGTGCATTAACGGTCATATGACAGACCAAGCACATAATGAAAGCCATATGACAGGCTAAGTGGGCTAGCGGTCACATGACAGGCCAAGCAGAAATTAAAACTTACGAGAAGTTTGCGGTTATATAACAGATCAGATGATAGTCAAGGCACGTTAATGGACTAAAAATAGAAACGGCCATACAACGATCATACAAAAATTGAAGCAATAACCAAAGTGCAACAAGTACTTTCCCATAAAATAAAAGCTACTGGCTTGGCGACCAACTACAGATGAAAAAGGTGGCGGCCAAATAAAAGGCTTTCAATTGGAATCGTACTTGCAAAATCATAGGTTTAATGATTACAAACGCCAACATGGGCCGAATTAAGTGTTAATCAAAATATTCAAAAAGATTACAAACTACAGGCTATTGGAGGAACAGGAAGAGCTGAGAAAAGGTCGCCAAAAACTTCAAGAGGGATCTGGAATATCTCGAGGGTCCGCATTAGCAATAGCGTCCTCGTCGGCAAATTTAGGGTCCCCTCGAAAGACGTGAGATGTTGGCCGGCAGCGTGAGCGTCTTCAATTACATTCCAGTCAAATCCAGGAATGGTCTTGCATACACATCTCATGGAGGCCGCCCATCCGCCATCGTATCTCTTGTGGAGGGTCGCCACATACTCCTCAGATTGCTTAAACTCAGCAATAGCCTTGGCGGCCCCCCTGGCCTCAGCTTCAGCAGAAGCGTCCAAAACATCGACCTCCTTTGCAGAGTTGGCGGCCTCCAGAGCTTCGGTCAATGCGGTAACATCTTCCTCGGTCTCTTCCAATAAGGCAGCCCTTAGCCTCAGAGTTAACCGCTCATCTTCCCGAGGCTGCAATTCTGCTGTCTTAGTCGCCAACTTATCTTCCGTCTCCCTCAGCAGGTCTAGGCAGGTCTCCAGCTACTGCTTATAGCTATCTGCAGCTTCTGGTACTCAACATACTGCTCGATCAGCTCAATAGCAGCATTGTTGGCCTGCAAAGAGGAAAGGAGAACGTCAATAGGAATACAAAAAACAAGTGACAATAATAATAAAACAAATACGGAAACGTACCACAAGTTGATCATGAGCCAGCCTTGCAGCAGGAGTTACCAAGGGCCCTGCCGGCCTGTCCAATGGCAGCTGCATGCCCTTCAGAATACGGTAGGCAAGAATGCCACCATTCTCGGGGATGTCGGCATACAACGACTCATATTCCCTGACGTCCCAGTCAGGCTGATAAATCTTGCCGGAGACGACGGGCCGGCGAGCAAAGGAGGTCGCCACAGCATCACTTAGCGGTACCTCTTTCTTCTCGATCCATTCATGGTACCGGGAAAAGATGCTGGGAGATAAGTTGGACAGAAAGTTGGGCATGGTAATCAACTCCCGAATCTTCTCGCAGATAGAGGAGTAAGAGCCTGACAGCCAAGAGGCGCCGCTAATATGACCAGGGCCAGTGGCCGCGACCTCAGCCTGCTCCCGGTCCTCTAGGGGAGCATCCACATTTAAATCTTCCACCTGAACAGTCTCGCGGGTGGGAGAAGAAGTAGCAGGATCCGCTAAAGCCTGCCTTTTACTGGCAGATGTATCTGCCGCAGCTTGCTCGCGGGGCCGCCTCCTATTCCCACCACCCCTGGCAATAGGCCGTGAGGTGGAAGATGGCTGGCCGCTAGTACCGGCAACAACAGCAGCAGTGCCCTGAACAGGGACACGAGCCACAATCACCCCACCGCGACCTCGACGGATGTTTTGGGGACCATTACGGTTCCCTCCCCGACGGCCGTTGGTGTTGCCGTACATGGTCTCGTACTCGTAATAAGGACCGGGCAGCAAGTGGGTTAGCGGCTGGAGGTTCTCGTCAACGCCAAGTGCGTCGAGATCAAGATTTTCGAAACCTGCAAACAAGCAAGAAACAGTCAAAAAAAAGTTACTACTACCTCCGTCCCAGAATAGTCTGAACACTTTCCTTTTATGTTTGTCCCAAATTAGTTTGAATACTTCTATTCTTGGCATGGTCCCACAATTAATATATTATTTCTTTTACACATCTTTGGCCCACACTCTACCTTTTATCAATAAAAAGTAACCCAACTTTCTCTCTCCTCTAAAAAAAAAAATACCCCACCAATTCCTATCACATCTACTTTTTAAATAAAATAACATTTGATAACCACACCACAACTTATCACATTAAACTACGTGTCCCAACAAGTGTTCAGATCTTTCTGGGACGGAGGGAGTATTATCATCAGACGGACCAGTCCGACAACAACACTTACCATTTTCATGGGTAGGACAGAGCAGCATGGCCGACAAGGGTACGTTCCTTAGGATGTACTTGGAATGAGGAATCCAATATTTGGGCTCCTTAACCCTAGCCTCCTTCCCGTCCTCATAGGTGACTAAATAGTTTTCCGTGTCAAAATATTCAAAGGCCGTTAACTCTTTCCCAGTCAACGGAACACAGGGTAAATGCTCCATGTGAGGACGAGGCTCGGTGAAATGACGGCGCACGGGATAATCCTCGGGAACTTGCAACCAAAAGAAGGCATCCTGCCAACCTTTTAAACCACTCATTTTGGGCTGAACACTCATCTTCTTGTCGGCTGTAGTTAGCGACCACCAGCCTGCATGCCTAGAAGATCCATTCTTCTTCAGCCAGTGGATTTGGCGAAACAAGTTTAACGTTTGCAGAAAATCCAAAAAGCGCACAACCCAGATGTATGCGATCAAATTCCGGACAGCCAAAGGAGTCAGTTGAGCCAAGCATACATTAAACGCGTTCAAAATCATCACCAAAAAAGAATCCAGAGGAAGGCGGAGGCCAAACTCGAAATGATGAGTATACACGGCCACGTGACCGAGAGGACACTCCGTCACAATAGCCCCCTCTGGCGGAACTACCAGCCGATAACCAGCGGGAAAATTATATAAATCCCGAGCAACTCTTGGGTAGGCAAGATCAAGGGCGTCCTGACGCCACAGTCCATCAATCTCTACACTGAGAGGACCGGCACTGAAATCAGCAGGCAGCCATAGAGCATCAGAGCCCGGTCCGGTTACGATCTCCTCCTTCATCTGATTGGAACTGTCGACCCTCAGTTCGGTAGCACGGGAACTTTCCCCAATCACATGCGAGGACAAAGGCACAAAATCAGTCGCGTCCTCAATGACGCGAACAACAGGACTCGCAGGAGTAGTGTGACGATGGTAAACGGTCTCCTGACGAACCATAACGGTAGCAATGGAGTCGCTGTCGTCACCTAAATCAATAACAGGAGGGTTAGGAGCCGTAGATTCCTGTAAGCGGTCGTAAAAGTCGGCTGCTATCTCAACCCCAGCATCCGCCAAGTTATCCAACCAGGCGTGCTCTCTAAGAGGGGCTACATCAACGCCGGGAACAACATTGTTGGAGGATGCCTAACGGAAAGCCTAGCAAGAATTTGATGCCTAAGTTCCCTAAGCGTTTGCCTATCACCACTCTGCCTAGCGGATAGAAACCTCCTAGTCAGGTTATGCTCCTCAGGGGTAGCAGGGTCGTTAAGAAACTTTGAACTCAGTTCTTTTTCTCTCTCGGCAGTAAGGGGTATGTCCGCTAACAACCTAGTCCTCCCCACAGGCTTGAACCGGAAGCAGGTTCACTATCGGCCAACAGGGAAGCAGGTTCACAATCCGCCAAGGGGGAAGAAGGCTCGCTATCGGCCAGGGGGGAAGAAGGATCACTTTCGGTCATAAACGCCTCACTAAGGGCATTCTGACTATCAGACTGGTCCGTCATGACGAAAACACAAAGAAACTCAAGGAAACGCGGAGAAAAATTGAGGAAATACCTGGAAACGAAGGGTCGCAGGAGAAAAGTAAAAGTAGGGAGTGAAAGTCGCGGGAAAAGGTGAACAAAGTTCCCAAACAGTGAAATTGCGCAGAACAATTCGAGCTTGACCCAAGGAACCACAGGAAATGTAGACAAAGCACCGGCGAAGCACAAATCTTCGAACCCAGAAAAAACCCAGAAGAAATTTGTCCTGAAAAGACAAAATTCTTAGCACACTAGGACCGGAAAGTAAAAATTGGAAGATCTAGTAACTTTTTGGAGAAATTTGAGCACAACAAGGAGAGCTTTTGGGTGAAGAAAAACTACGGAAATGGAGTTCGCCAGAGAAAAAGAAAAGGAAGTTGAGGGAAAATGAGATGAAAAACTCGAAGAAAGAGACAACTGCCATATATATGCAGTCAATCAACGGCTGAGATTGCAAAACCTCTTAACTCCCTCTCCAGAGTCCTGCCAAGTGTCGAAACAAAGTAAAACCCTAATAAAGTAATGGGCGGGATTTTCGGAAAAGTAATCATTAACTTTTCAAAACCTTTCATCTCCCTGCGACGACACGTGGCATCCAACAAATTGACTTCTCCAAAAAATTGAACACGGCAACAATGACTCGTGTCCACCGACAATATCCTTAGCGGCCAAATACCCCAAATGATGCTGGGGGGCTAATTGTATGGGTATAACCAAAGTACATTAGCGGACCTTCCTGAGGAGGCCGCGAACACATTAACAGACGCGAACACATTAACAGACGCGAACATTGTAAAGTCGCCTACAACTCTAGCAAGTCAACTTATCAACTTGGACCGACAACGTTGGCAGTCGCCTAACAAGACAAAATAAGGGAATTTTCTCATACGTCAGGCGCACCACAGTCATACACGTGTCAAGGGATTACATACCCTGTCAGGTGAATAGTACTTCTATAAATACCCCACTAGTACTATTCTGCAGGTACATTCTCTCACACTCACAATCTTATCTCTCTCTCTCTCTACTTTCTCTCTCTAAATCCTACTTGGGATGTACTGACTTGAGCACCGGAGGGGGATCCCCACCCCGAGGGTAGTTCACGTTTGCTTCTTGTGCAACTATTGACCAGAGGACGATAACTCCAATCTTTGGCGGACTTCTCTCAAGACCGCCAACCGTTTCAACACTGAAACACCTATATGAATTATAAAACAACCTAACAAAAGCTAGCTATATTGTCTCAAAGCGTTGCTTCTATATACGATTTTTCTTATATGTCCTAAATGGTTTATTGTTTCTCTCTAATACTAAATTAAATTCAATTTTAACTTGAAAAGCAGGATATGTTTTGATCAACAAGTTAATTGATAAGAACAACTGGAGTTTTCAATTAAGGCCCAATAAAAGCTAGTGCAATTGAATAAGAACAACTAGTGCAATTTTCGATCAAAGTCGCTTTAGTGTTGGCCTTTTTTTCCCATAAAATTTATATTTGATGTTTTGAAGTACATCGACAGTCTAATAATGTAAAAGCTTGCTATTGTAGAGACATCAACATATTCGTAAAGTCTTGACTGAGACTGTCTTAGACACGCGAATGACTGAGACGACGAACCACAACGACCACCAGATTATGTGGTTGGGGAATTAAGGAGTAGTAGTTAACCAACACCAACACTTGTAGTGACCGAATTTCAAAGACAGAAGATGGAAGCAAAACCAATAATTATTTTTGAAGTTTGCGAATTTTACCTTAGCTTGTTTACTCTCGCATGTCGATCAGAAATCCTTGAAGTAGCACAAAATCCTTGAAGCAAAATCTCACATGAGTTACTTGGTTAGTGCTCAGTCAAGTGATTTTTGTGCTATTTTTCATATATGTATATAAATAAAATTAAATATATAAGATTGGAGATTGGGTACATACAAGTCTGAAATCAGTATTTGATGTTTCTGCTCACCCCTGATAGTATGTACCATATGTAAATCAACTAAATCATTCGGTCAAAAATCTCACACACTCTAACATGTCATTCTTTGTTCTAATTGATCCAAACATAACTCTTTTATGATCCAATCCAAACATGACGAGAATATCAATATGATTCCATTTAAACATAAGCCAAATTTGAAAATTATATCATTAGAAAATTATATGAAACTGAATACGAGTTGATATGACCACAATCCATATCTGAGAATGACCTGATTAAAACTTAACCTGATTTTGGATGAGCGGTTGCTAAAACCTAACTTATATCAAAATCGAGCTCCACCTTTAAAATTATTGTTTTAACACTTATCCATCATCTATTCATCTCAGCCTGGGATAAAGCCATAAAAAAGGGTTCGTCTAGCTATTCTGTGATTTGTGAACCCACCAAAAAAAATTATTGTTATTTAAATATGGCCATTGGGTACTTGGGCTGGCATTCTGCCTTAAGTTGTACTATAAATAATATGCTTGAGTATGAGCTTCTTGCTCAGACGGAACATAGCTTATACCAAGTTCTGAAATACTGATTCGTTTTATTTGCATCTGTAAGTTCCTTTTCTTCACTACTGCTCCTTTACGGTCATGTTCTTTTTTATTGCTTTTCGTGTTCATTGTAGAATGTTCAATTGTTAAGAATTTATTAACATAATACAATTCTTTTACTAATATATACTTTTTCTATTTCTTTAACTGCAATATTTTATCTCCATGTTTGCCAACGCATAGCTTAGGTCAATAATATTTTTAATGTTTAATTTATAGAATCATAAAAGATTGATATTTTGGAAATGTACACATTAAAATAATCTAATAATATATTATTACACAATAACCTTATCTTATGTAGTTTTAAAGTCAAAACGTTGTAATTATAGAAGAATAAAGGAAAAATTACATCTTAATGAGGATACTAGTACGGCACCCATCACTAATCGTTAGTCCTACCCCGCTTTTCACCCCAAATCAAAGAATAAGAGTAAATGGTGGGGTTTATGAAGTCACATGGGTGATTTTTATAAAAGAAAAAGTAAAAGTGAAACAGAAACATACACAAATTTTTGTCATGTAGTTCAATGACAAATTTTATAATACATGTCTTCTCTTAGATAAATCAATGTTCAGAATCAATTTTTTTTGTCGAGGTAGTCAATTCTATATATCAATTCTTATCTTAACATGGAGCTTTTTTAAGGACCCTCCAATTACTTGAGTGTGTTGAGTTATTCTTTCCCAGCTCCCTGTTATATGTATATGTATATATTTTTTATTTTTTGATAATTTGTGTATATTTATATGTATATTTTTTTCATGTATATGTATATTTATATGTATAGTTATCTTTTGAAAAGGAAATCTACGTACTCCCATAATTGTGTGCTAGGTACATTTAAGTTTGCCTCATTAGAAAAAGAGATAATAAACAACTTACTAATACTTGGTATCGCGCATAAATGTGGTGACGCTAATTTATAGAATCTAATTTTTTTTAAGGATTTTTTGACTTTAACCACCTTATAAAATCATGTTTTTGAAAATAACCACCTTATATGTTCATTTTTTTAAATAACCACCTTATATGACCTAAATCCTTCTAAATACCTACACATTAACAAATTCCGTCAAGGAAGTCATCCTCAAAAAGGGTTTAAGAATGATTCCATCACCTCCACCTTTTTTCATTAGAATGTATATAAGGTTTTAACCCTTCTTTAACACTGATTTCTTGGAAGAAATTTGTCAATTGGTACGTATATAAAGAGATTTAGGTCATATAAGGTGGTTATTTAAAAAAATGAACTTATAAGGTGGTTATCTTGAAAATTGTGATTTTAAAAGGTGGTAAAAATCAAAAAATTCTTTTTTTAATAATAAAGATATGAGAGAGAAATGAGTCATGACTTGAATGTGTTATAAACAATTGAATGAAAGAGAAAGTGGTCTCAAGCAACTTTTTCTATTAAAAAGAGTGAGAGGAAGCGGATGAGAGAGAAAAAGAGGACTCAATGCCATAAATAGAAAGATTCAAAGTGAGCAAGATAAAAAGAATACATCCTTACAAGAAAAGTGAGCACGATAAAAAAAAGGAAACTTTGCCAAAAAAAAACCTTTTAAAAGTGGTTTTTTGAGATGCATAGGGGTGGTGGTGCAGTTAATGGAAATAGGTGGTCAAAGGAAGATGGAAGGGTCAACGCCGAAATTGAGAAAAACCACACTGGAAAATGGAAATAGATTTCATTTTGCAAGAAGATTTAAGTTTGTTGTTTTTTCTTACAAAGAATGCTTTAAAAGGTTTTTTTCACAAAATTAAACATTCAAAAAAGGTTTTTTTTGACAAATTTTCCTTAAAAAAAATTACAGAGTATAGAGATGTATTGGGGTTTATAACTCGACTAACAATCCTTCTCTAGACGGAATAGGGATAGTCAATTGCTCCATTATAATTAGCAATTCGTATTTTCATACAAAATTATTCCATAATTATAATTTTAAGGATCGGATTTCCGCCGTTGTTTATAATAGGAGGTTGACTGTTGGGATTGAAGTATATATTGAGCTCCATATATACGATGGCCGAGGTACGAGGGCAAGATGACGATCTTTTTATGTTGACCGAAGACAAACAATTGCGAAAGCTTGCAAAATTACTGAGGAACCAAGAAGAGCCACTCATGCTTGGCATCAAGTCAGAGCCTGATCGCATCAAATTCCTCCAAGAATGCAATGATTCTTATGAAAATGTGGTGACGCTACTAGATATCAGCGGTGATCTGCGCAACAAGCACGAGGCGGCGAGGGCAGTCAGCAAGGAGAAGGCGGACATTGCTGCAAACATCGAGGATTATGTGCAGTATGGTATCAATATGAGCCTGCAGTGTGTGCGCAACTGCGGTTTTCGACTCATGTGCGTCGAGAAGCTTAAAGAGCATTTTGACGATCTCGCCACTGACCTTAATATGTTGGAGACTAAGAATACGAGCAATGTTGAAAGTTTGGCAAAAGAAGTGTCCTTCTACAAGCAGTCTATGTTGGAGTATGCTAATAATATTCGAAGTGGCACAGCTCGCGCTCATTCCAAGGCGTATTCCATGGGACTCAAGCAAGAGGGCATTGAATTCCCAAACCTTGTCAACAGGTATAGTTGTTGCCCAAACTTTACCTTATATTTCCTCTATCTACTTAAAATTGCTACATAAGTGCAGTAGCGTAGACGGGATTCGACCCCTGGTCTTGGATCCCACCCCCACAGGACTTTACTAACTAAACTAGATGGCATCCACTAAAATTGCTACATTGTGGAATAATTTAATGCAAATCATAGCTCTATACGGAGATGAAAAAGATAAAGAGTAAAATAGTTAGACACTGTATGACTCAATGATAGAAAGGGGAATAGAATAGTTATAAATAATATGGGATCCATATGCCAAAAAAGAAATGCAGTAAGAAATGTTCATGTGTGTTAAATATAGCAAGTAATACAATATGAAGGTATAATTAATCCGCCTCAAATATAAAAAATTTCACTTTTTAGTATCTGATGTATACTGTCCTTGACATGGTTTCAGGCACAAGAACAGGCTTGGATATAAAGATGAATTTGAATTTTTGGAAGAAGATCAAAAGCTTGAGGTAAGTATTTGTTGAGCCAAGTTCATGAGTAAACCATATTATTCATTTTTGTGGTTATATGCAGTAATAGTGTTCCATTAATAATTTTTATCAGTAATAGTATATATTATTAGTAACTTTGTTCATAATACGTCCATTCCTCAATAGATGTATAATATTTACTTTTTATATTATTTGGATATCAATTTTGACCATATTTAACGACTAATTTATAAAGATAAATATCATTTTTTTAATCGGCGTCGGGATTTATAATCTATATTTTAGAGATTTATATTTTTCATAATTTTAAGAAATATATAATTAAAAATATTGTTGGCTAAAGTTGTGTTTCGATAAATGTGTCTGAGCAATATGATACATCAAATAAGAAACATAAATTATATTATCAACTAAAGGCCCAGATACATGAAAATCACTTGACTGAGCAGCAGTGGTGGAGGGGTGGGGTGGGGTGGGGGTGGGGGGAGGGGGAGGCAGGGCTTTGGTGGGGGGGAAGGGGGCAGCAGTGGTGGTGGGGGGAAGGGGGCAGCAGTGGTGGTGGGGTGGGGTGTGGAGTGGGTGGTTAGGGTTAGGGTATTAGATTAGGGAGTTAGGGTTAGAGTTAGGGTTAGAGGGGGTTAGGGTTTAGGGTAGTTAATTAGGGTCAGAGGAGGGATTAGGGGTTAATTACTAACGGTGTTAGACTTCCGTTAGTAATAAGGGTAGGTTGAGGTATTTTTTAAAACGTCAAGGGTATATGGTGAATTTGGAAACTCGAAAGGGTATATGGTGCAAAAAAAAATTTGTCAGGGGTAAATGGTGAAAAAACCAAAAAATTAAAAATCTAGAACTGAAATCCCAGTTGGTAACTACGGATTAGCTGATTAGGTGAGCTTTAGCGTCTAAAATTCTTATAAAAGATTTGCATGTGTAATTCTTACTTTGAATTCTTAATTATTAGAATAAAAATTAGTTGCATGATTTGCCCTTGCACTTGTTAATTGCTATTTGGTTGGATTAATTAAATATCTATAAGTTGAATATCAATATGATCTTCAAACTAAATATAATCTGTGTCATAACAATTAATATCAATATACATAACTTTAAAAAATTGAAAATAATAATATTTTATAGTCTATACTTTTTATTTTTTAAAGAGGTACATGGATGGAACCTAGTAAAATCTCTATCTTAGGAAAAGACCACTAGAAACCTAAACGAGTGGAATCCCTATCTCAGAGAGAGATATCCTATAGTCTATACGTCTTATATATTATTGTGAAGTACCAATAATTTGGGGCTCATTATGTACATGACTATGCATCAAATAGGTATACAATAGCATCATCAGGGAATCAGGGCGCGCAAACATCCCAATCGCCACTAGGGACACCCTAGGCGGTAAAGCAGGTGGGATTGCGTCGTTGGCAATGTCTGCCAGCATGATGGTGTGGGACATCTTCAGCGCTGAGCACAAGCTTGAGTCCGTGGTGAGCACAGCTGTGTCAGTGTTGGCAGATGTTGGCGCCTTTGCAGTTCAAGTGGCTGTGAATGCAGCAGTGACAACCGCGGTGGCAAATTTGGAGGTAGGTGTTTTTGTAGTCTCAGTGGCTGGGTTTGTGGCAGGAGCTGTGACCGGCGTGCTCTTTGCTGTAGCAACGGGCGCATTGCTTGGCCTCATCTTTGGAACTGGTGGTAAGGTGCCGCCTAACTTGGATGGACTTAAATTTTATTCAGCTACGATGCCAGATGGTATGGCCCTTGCAAACGAGCTCTCGCATGGTTAAATTGTTATATATCCGGCTAGCAATTATTACGATGTACCTATATTAATAAGCTTTGTGGATGGAGAAAATAAGTATGCCATATATGAGTTGATGAGTCAATTGTCAACATTTCATTTTAAGCTCATCAGTTGTATGTATCAGTCGTACTGCATTGATTTTCTATAGCTCTATGATGAATACCATGTGTTTGATGTTCTTTACTATTGTTTCTCTCTTTGTCTCTATTCTAATGTCTCAGATTTGTTCTAGTTCTTGGGAGCAGCCTTAGCACTACTTCAATTGTTTGATCCATTGCAAGATAAGACGTAAGGAACATTCACGTGTGAGATACCATGAAGTTGGATAAAAGTGATACTCCCATGACATAAAAAAAATTTGTTACGCTAAGGTAAAATTCAAAAACTTTTTAAGCGTTGAAGGAAATCAACAAAGTAATCGGAAAATTGTTAACCTTAAATGTTGATCAGTTGGAATGTCTAGATGCCCCTTGCAACAAAAAAAAAAAAAAAAAAAGTTTTGTTCATTAAATTTTGATCTCGGTACGCAAAATTGTATATAGTTTTGCGGTCTATCACCCCTAGATACTCTATGAAGGTGGATCTAAGGAAAGCACAAATGTCTTATGATGTGTATCGGATGGCGTACGTGAAGTATCAACTATGTATCAATAATGTGTTATAGTTGAATTGATAGCAACTGTAGAAACTTGTATTCTACCAACTCATTAAAGATCGGATAAGTTCCAACAAGTTTTTTTTTTTAATGAATAAGTTCCAACAAGTTTTAATAAGCTTTAATAAGTTCTAGTCTGTTGACGTGAATTCACATAAATTCAAATTAGATAAATTCCAATAAGTTTAACAAAAAGTGAATGGAGAGAGCACACCCTCGAGCAAAATTATTCATTTTAGCTTGCATATCAACATCCAACAAAGTTACAATGGTACTAGGAAAATTTTCAAACAATATACAACTATCTAGCTCTCATGATTGAAAATAGATGGGCGACCTTATTCCCCCTCCCTCCGCCCATAATCCCAAAGGTAAAATGTCGCCTACAATCAAATGGAAGAAACTAAGACCACCATCATTGGAAAAAATAACAGTAAGGAGCTTATTACCTCAATGACCATACGCAGAACTCTGAACCCGACCTACACTTCATCCCGATGAAAACAGCTATCGCTTTAGCACATAAGACTCCCACGTTTCGCTCACTTGAACACATAAGCAAACACTCCCCATTGATGCGCTCGAATAACAAACCAAATTCATATTTACTTTGACAAGACCATCACCAGGTCTGCTCCATCATTAGGCAACTGACCTCTTCCTGACAGTAGACCATCACCAGGTCTGCTCCACGTTTAGGCAGCTGACTTCTTCCTGACAATAGAATATCTTTCTTCGTGCCACAGCACTACGTACTACCAATTCATCCACACAATAATCCAGAAAATATTGTGCCTTTGGATTCCTTAAGAACATAAAAAAAAGAGAGAATATAACAAAGATTACTGCTTTGAACGTGTTGCGCAAGCTTGTAGAATTCTTTTTTTCTTAACGGGAACTTGTGGAGGTGCTTCAAAAGTGTGTATAAATCTTTAAATCTACTAACTTGCTAAAGCAGTTCAATTTGTAAACTGACTCACATAATCACATAGATGCAGGTGGAGGAAGTAGATTAGGATTGTGCAGAACCATTTAGCAGCATCACTGTTTGTCTTCAGCTGTTCCTTAGCTTCTTCAAAGACTAGCACTATCCAAAGCTTCCTTGTACCCTTGCATGCTGTGTGAACCTTGAAAAGAGAACCTGTAAATATCTTTTCTTTCGACATTCTACGAGTAGAGCTACTAATACTGCAGTGCGCAATTCTTCAGAATGATATTTGGCAAAGTTGTATGCATACTTGATCCTGTGATACTCAGACTTGGGTTAGTATTCAAACATTGGTAGGAGTTCAAGTCTTAAACTCGGCTGTAGACAAAAGTATTCCATGTTTTTGGTCCACACTTGAAGGATCATGTAAACCATAATCCGAGTATTGAGGACCTTAAATGGGTAGCCAAGGTAAACGAAGAGCACTCCAAGTAATACAGACTTGTGACTGAGCAATGCTTGTTTTCTGGAGTATCTGGTTGTGCCTTTACTTTAGATCACCAGCATGAAGATGTTTTAGTCCGTTATCCGTTCCTGTCCAACTAAAGCCCGTATCTTTTGATATTCCTCTCCGTTTCATCAGTTCCCTAACTTCATTTACAGAGTCCCACTTTCCAGCAGCCGCCAGAGCATCTAATAGGGCAATGTATGAGCCGGGCCGCCCATCGGCACACAATTTAAAAAGTTCACTTGCTGCTATACTTGCCATCTTTAATTCACCATGCAATTTACATGAACCGAGGAAAGCAGCCCAAACATCTAAATTCGGTTTTTCTGGCATTCTCATTACAAATTCCCATGCGTGCTCTAAATTTCCAGAACGCCCTAAAAGATCTACCATGCAAGAATAGTGCTCCATCCGAGGCTTTAACGAGTAGTCCCTTTCCATGCTTTGAAAGATCTCCCAACCTTTTTTTTACTAATCCAGCATATCCACAGGCTGAGATAGCACACAAGAACGTAACATAATTTGGTTTTATTTGATTCTCTGCTTGCAATTTACTAAACAATTGAATAAGTTCATTGGGTTCCCCATTCTTTCCATACCCATCAATCATAGAAGTCCAAGAAAATACATTTTTTTCAGGCACGTAATCTAATATTCGACGAGCATCATCCGTTTTCCCACATTTCGAGTACATATCTATAAAAGCACTCCCAATCTTCACATCCGCAAAATACTTAGTCTTCATTAGGTGACTCTGTACTTGTTGACCGATTTCAGCCAATGTCAACAAAGAATATGCTCCAATAAGACTCACAAAGGTGGAAAATGTAGATAAATAACTCAGTCTTTTCATCTCAATAAAGATTTCAAGCGACTTCTTCGCCGTATGAATAGATTTACTATAACCTTAAATCATAGCATTAAAAACCACAACATCTTTCTCAACCATCTCACTAAACAGCAACTCGGCCTCCTCTATGTAACCGCTATTCAAATAACCAAAGATCAACGAAGTAGAACATATGGCATTCTTTACCGACATCCAATCAAACACACGCCGAGCATAACCAATCCTTTTAGATTTAACATAAACATCAATCAAAGTCGCAAAAAGAACAACATCTTCTACACCATCATATCTTATAATGTGTACCTGTATTCCTATATCACACCTCAAAAACAAGGGCGCCGGTATCGATGCCCACGCTTTCAAGATCAATGAATGAGTAAAGCTATCAGGCTTTACATCGGATTTGCACATACGACGAACCAAGTCAAATGTTTCTACAACTTGCCCATGCTTCACATAAGCATTAATCACATAATTATAAGCAGTTAAAGATGGGTCAGGCATTTCGTCGAGTAACTTCCGTGCATACTTTATTAACCCGGATTTCAAATGAAGTATGATGAGTTTTATAGTAATGTTCTTATTTCATTCATAGCCAGTTTTCAAAATATGGGTATGAATTTTCAATCCATGTGAAGGTGAATCTGAATTAATATAGTCTTGAAGAGCAGTTGACAAAATAATTGAATTTGAATTCGAATAATAGACAGATTCTGGTGCAGTGATTGAGCTGAAAAATTGGGATTTTGGCACATAAAAAGATCTAATTCGGGTGAATTTGCAATTTCTCATGTTACACCATAACATTGGCATAGTAACAATAAAGAAAACGAACAGAAATATTCAAGCAGAATGACAAATTAAACCATGCTTGAATAATTTCAGCTAAATACTGAAATTATCACTAAATTATAGGAGCATTAAGATAATTTCTAAACACACCTTCAATTTTTGGAAGATCCGATTTTGCAAACACGTTTAAAAGTTTAATTTGCCCGGAATCTTCTCTTGAAAATGCCAAATTGTGAGTGATAACTGATAATTGAACTTTTTTAGATGGAAAGTTGGAATGGATGAATCGAGAGAGTGAGAGTATTGCAATTCGTAAAGTAGTGGTTAGAGATAAATGGATAATTTAACTCGTATCATTTTATTTGCAATTTGGAATGAATTTGTAACTTGATAGGGAGTTGGAATGGATGAATTTAGAAAGAGAAAGAGAGATGTAATTTGCTTGTTTTCCTCGTATTTTTGCAGAAATACTCAAGTGGAACTTGAGAAATGCCTCAAGCGGGTTGTTTCCAGGTTGGAATTTCCAACCCGGACCTAACCCAACTAATTTCAGGTCCGGTTTAGCTTGACCCAATTACTTAAATGGGTCGGAATTTTTTCCAAACCCGTTTATTTCGGGTCGGGTTATCCGGTTAGATCAACTTTTGCAACCCCTACTAAATCCTAATGTTCCTCCGACACTTATGTAGTTATGTAAACAGATGTGATGTGTTCCGTCTAGAAATAGTTGCACCATTTGCATAATGTTTAGGAAAAATTGACATGGATAATCCCAATGTTTACCTGTCTTCTCAAAATAATCTCAACTTTGAATTATTCCAGAATAATCCTAACTTTTAAAGGGGAACTTCTCAAAATAAACCAAACTATCACATTTATTGCCTATACTTATTCGTTTTAAAGGAGTAATATATAGAAAATTAATAGTTCGGATTATTTTGAGAAGGTACCCCCTAAAGTTGAAATTATTTTAAAATAATCCAAAGTTGGGATTATTTTTAGAAGACTGTTGAAAGTTGAGATTACGTCTAATATCCCGTATCTAAGTATATCTTTTAAATTTTCTGACTTAGTATAATAGAATTTATAACTTTCGAAACTAACAAAAATAAGAGTTAAAGATTATAAAAGGTATAATAACTTATTTTAAGTTTCTTGTAGTAAACCTAACTATAAGATCATAGAAACAACTACTCCATACTTGAGCAAAAAGAGAAACTAAATATTATTAAGATATTGCAAGAAGTGCCACTATAGCCTGTAGCTCTAGCCCATCTTCTTCCTTCCTCCAATTTTCTTCTCCGGCACATTTTTGAGACATGTCCACATAGGAAATCAAAACCCATGTCAGTAGCTATCCTCATTTAGTCAATAAAGCCTGCTATACAATATCTCACAAAATCTAGAAGAAGCCTCAAATTTTGAATTCTCAATCTTCCTCCATTAATGAACCTTGACCAAAGTTCATGTATTTCGAATTATAAACTAAGCAACAGAGCAATTGTAGCCTCCAACAAGCTCTATAAATACCGAGTAATTTCCCGTCATTTAGCCACAAGCAGTGGCGGAGCCACTAAGTCACAAGGGGTAGCATCTGCTACCCCTGTTTTCTTAAAAAAAAAAAAAATTGAGTTTTGTTTAAAAACACAGATAGAGAAAGAGCAAAGAAAAATAAATTTTGTTGTTTCTTCAATTCTCCAAAGTAATAAAATCTTCATCTTCTTCTTTCCTTCTTCCTGGATTCATTTCATTGTTTTCTTCACCAAAATTATAATTGTGAATTTAAAGATTTGTGAATAGTGATTAGTGAGATCTAAACTTTGGGTTTTTTTTTTTTTTTTTTTTTTTTGTGGACTAATAGATGAATTGTAATATTGTGAATTGTGAAAGTAAATGTGTGAGATTGATTTTTTTGACAAATTGCTAGAGCATCTCTGATCAACATAGTCGAAGTAATGAAAGTGGAGAAGATGGTGGTAGAGTCAACGCTAATAAAAGGCAGTGGGAGGTGGGAGTCAATGCCAGTGGAACGAACTAAAAAGCAAGACTTGTGTGGAGTAATTAAACTAAATAATAAGACTTTTAGGAAGAAAATTAAATTAAGCAGCCAAAAGTTATGTGATTATTGATCGAAGGAAATTTTGTGGAACTAAAAAAACTAGGCTTAGACGTCATTTTGTATGATGTAAACTCCTCAGTCTTGGAGTGTTGTATATCGATCATATATATAGGTTACACAAGTGTCAGTCCTAATTATGTTAGGAAACTTAATAAGATAAGGATAATATAAACCTAATTATATACAAAAATATATGCCTAAATATGTGGATATATTCTCTATTAGTTAGTTTTCTAATGTTTAATTACAATTGCAGTAACAAAATTCTAGTTGAAATTAACTAAAGAATTATTTTTATATATGATATGTGTATAATCAATATATTTTAGATTTATAACATAAAATGAAAGTGGACATAATTTAATCCAAATTTTCCTCCAACTCAATCGAACCAACAAACTTTTTTCTCCGTCAAGTAGTATTCCTCCTCAAAATCAAGAAGGTGAATTAGAATTTGGAAAACTCAACATTAACACCTACTTTTAAGGTGTGTTTGAATTTTATAACTTTCGAAATACAATATAGTTTATGAAGATTTTTTTCTTATGTTTGATACATAGTTATCAATATTACGCTACCCCTCACTTTAAATCCTGGATCCGCCCCTGGCCACAAGCAGAAATCAGAACAAATACTTAGCAAATAGCCAAGAATTTCTACTTTCTCTCTCCTCCATTTTACCTTCTTCCTTCTCCATTTTACCTTCTTCCTTCTTCTCTGTTTTGGGCAAGCTGCCCAGCACCGCCACCACGCCACGACACCACCAACAGCAACACCGTCATTCACCAAGCGTCCTGTGCACCACCACGACATCACTAACCACCACCTGCGTCACCGTCGCCACCATGGCAGCAGCATCACCCAACCACGCACTCCCTCCTCTCCTCGCTGCACCTCTCTCTCCTCGACCCACCTACGTCACGAACCTCCACCTGAATGAACCACCTTCATCACTCCGACGAAACACCTCCGCGGCCACCAGGTTCTGTGCTACATCCTCCCTCTGTTCCAACGCTAAAAGGTATAACTGAACATACCTTATAGTATTTCGTTTTCTGTTACTCTTTATTTTCTTCTCTCTTTTTAGGCCTAAAATCTTTTAGTTGTTATTACTTCCTAATTAATTACTTTGGGCTCACTAATATATGAGTTATAACTTAGCTATTGTCACTAATCTAATGAGATTGGGGGTATTATTTATAACTAGCTACTATGTTACACTTAAGTATAATATGATCTTTCAAGCAACATGACTTAGTATAAGTAATGGACAAGTTGAGTGAACCAAGTTAATCAAATTTAATACTAGTTAGTCCTATCCTATATTTTGCTAAATTACAACATTGACCTCAATTTATTAACATGTACAAATGACGAGTTCTAATTTTATTTAAAGAAATGTAATAACGATAATTATTCAAGTAATGCGATACTTATAAAGTTTAGGAAATAAATGAATATACACGGTTTCACGATTAATTTGGTTAATGAGTCAGCTTTATAACTATGATGATAACAAATTAAGTAAGTTACAATATTAACAGCATCGTTACCAATTATTGGTTAGATTAAGGGAAAAAGGATATTACAGCCTCCCCCGGCTATCAAAGTTACTACGCAGGATTTGAGGTAACGTCTACTGCTAACACCTGCGTTCCCCTTCCAACTATCTTTTTATGATGCTTTTATATAATGTTTATGTTATGCTATTTATGGTGTGCGGGATATGAACTGTTTATTATGCAAATGGTGTTTATAAGAAGTATGATTTATGTACATTAAAACTGTGAATGATTTGATATAACGGCTATGCGATGAATCTGATATGATTTCTCAAAAGTACTTAAACGACACGGAACATGATAAACGAAAGTGAAAGATGATGAATGGCAGTACTATGTTCTCTGGACCGTGCACGTGTCATTATGTTATCAGGCGGCAACGCCACCTTCTGATGGGGACCACGTCTCCGGTGGCACCCGCATTATGCTTGGCGTTATGCCACCTTCTGATTGAGGACAATGTCCTCGGTGGCTCCGTCCTATGTTACGATTGGCATTATATGCCACCTTCTGATGGGGGATAAATATCCTCGGTGGATTTGCCTTCTGTTACGATGATTTATGGCATCATGCCACCTTCTGATGGGGGACATATGTCCTCGGTGGCTTTGCCTTCTGTTGTACTAGCCAAGTAACCAAATAAAGTTTTCTGATGATGACATATGATAATGGAGATTATACTCATGAATGACAAGGTTTATGAATCTTAAATTCCTCATCTGAAGTGTATGTTTGCGAAATGGTTTGACTATATTCTCTCCTCCCTGTTTGCAAATAAAATGAATTGAAATGAATTTACGATGTTAGAGTAGTATATTACTGAGCCTCGACTCATGACGTTTTGTTTTCTGTTTTAGGTATGCATATGAAGATGGGATGGCGTAGGAGTGAGGAGTAATTTACTTTAAATTATGCGATTATGACAGTTATGTAATCTAAGTATATGAACATTAAATGACGCAACCCTATTTATGCTTAAGTTAGCTACATGTTTCTAGAATTACTATAGCTTTTATTAAAGGTTTAGTTTCATGAAAGAATGTTTGCCTTGTACTTTCCCGAACGAAAAGTACGGCAGTGACGCACCGACTAAGCTAGGAAGGTCTTCTGCTGCTAATTCATGCAACTAATTAACCTAATAATGATGCTTAGAAGTTGGGGCGTTACATAATGGTATCAGAGCCAACGGTTCCGAAACCTTAAGTAAAACCTTAAAGGTTTTACGTATTACAAATAATAATTAAAAAGGTTTAGGATAAATATTTTTAACTGAAAATAATAGGTTAATAAAATGGTAGCTAAGATGAGATAATAAATTATTAAAAGAAAATGGATGTAGATAACTAAAGAAATCAATAATGAATATGAGCGTGAGCGTGAGCGGTAGGACGGGAAATGGGAAAATTTTACACTTTAAAGCTATTGATAGAGTATGTTTTGCATAAGTATGTTATAAACGTAAAATGTTTAATGTGTTAGACAATGGCCTCAAGTGAAAGTGAACCTATTAATGGAGGGAACGCAAACCACGAGTCTGAAGTCATGCTCGAGAAATGAGGGCAAGGATTGACGCATTGTGCAGCGACCCTGTTTTTGGAGATGCCACAGGCGATGCTAGTGATAACCGAATGTATTTAATGAGGCTTATGATGATGAAGCTTTTACAAGGAAATATACAAAGGCCTAAAACTGAACAAGAAGAGTGCTGAAACGTGTTCAAGAGGTTCTCGGCTCATAAGCCCCCAATTTATGATGGGAAGCCAGATCCCACCGAGTTTGAAGAATGGCTCAATGGCATGGAAAAATTGTTCAATGCTACCCAGTGTCCCGACAAATGGAAAGTTAACTTTGCAGTCATTTATTTGAAAGGACAAGCCGACCTTTGGTGGAAAACAACCAAGGAAATGCAGCAACAACCTGGATTCGGATGGGAACATCTAAAGGAGGCCATGCGCAACCAGTTTTATCCTCAGTCTTTGCAACTCCATATGGAATCGGAGTTTATTCATCTGAAACAGAGGAATATGACGGTCTTGGAGTATGCTATGAAATTCAACGAACTTGCTCGATTCGCTCCAGACTTGGTGTCCACTGATCGCCAACGGATGAACCGTTTCGAAGGAGGTTTGAACGTTGACCTTCAGGAGAAACTAATAGCACATATGAGCAAATCTTACCAGGAATTGTATGACAAAGCTATCAATGTTGAACGGAAAACAAAGCTTAGAAAGGAGGTGTTTGAAAATGGTAAGAGGAAAGGAAATCCTCAAGGAGGCCAATCAAGCAACATTTTCTACAAGAAGCTGAATACTGGGAACATTGAGGAAAGCCGTAATCAAAGACAAGTTCCTCGGTGCAAAAAGTGCAACAAACAAGGTCATTGGGCAAGGGACTGTCGTAAAGATACCGACTAATGTTATCGATGTGGCAAACAAGGTCACATGGTGAAAGATTGTCCTGTCCAAGAGCAACGAGGCCACAACGTGAACAACCATGGGTCCATAAGGAATCAAGGGAATGGGCAAAACTCCACTTATAGCGGCAATGCAAACAACAATCGTAATCCTCCTAGAGGACCTCCACAAGCAGGAAGAGTGATCATGATGCAAAGAGAAGAAGCTGAAGTTGATGGTACCGTCATTACTGGTACTTTCCTTGTCCATTCTATACCCGCTTATGTTCTTTTTGATTTTGGAGCTTCGCATTCATTCATATCTACTGCATTTTCTAGAACCTTGAATGCAAAACCATGCCCTGAATTCTCTGCCATGTCAGTTTTCATCCCAAATGGTGAATCCATCTCATGTGATGTCATGTATAGAAACTGCCCTATCCTAATAGGAGGATGTGAATTTCTAGTCGACCTAGTTCAATTTGAATTAACTGACTTTGATGTCATCTTGGGAATGGATTGGTTATCCAAGTACAAAGTCGGCATTAATTGCCTTAACCATGAGTTAACCGTTAGAAGGTCTGACGGGTGTAGGGTTTCTCATCGAAGACGAAAAGCCAAACCTAGTATTATCTCAACCTCAAAAGCTTTCAAGCTACTTGCAAAGGGTTGTTATGGATACCTTTGCAATGTGATAGACCTAACAAGACCTGAAGACTCTTTGTCCAACATCCCTATAGTCAAAGAGTACCCTGACGTGTTTCCAGAAGAGATACCTGGTATCACTACAAGAAAGGGGGTATTTAACGACCGCTAAAAGCTGTCGGTAATAAAACGAAAACCGTCGCTAAAATATCACCGACGGCCAGCAGTCGTTAAAAAGCAGTCGGTGCATAGGTGGTCGCTGATATTGGAATCAACGACCGCTAAGCCGTCGGTAAACAATTTAACGACGGTTTACTGCTCATCAGCGACCGTTTTCAAAAACCGACGTTGGCACCAAACCAACGACTGTTTTAAACAGCCGGTAAATCAACGACGGTTTTACACCGTCGTTGATTTACAGACCGTTTCCAACCGTCGGTGATTCACCATCGGTTATAAACAGTCGTTGTTTGGGCCACATCAACGTCTGTTAAAAACCGTCGCTATTATGTAAAAGAAGTCGTTGAAGTGGAAGTCCTTGGATGCATAGTATACCTTACAACGACTGCCTAGCCGTCGTTGATTTAATGTTTAGCCGTCGTTGTTGTTTTGAAGTAATATTATTTAGAATATTTTTGTTCTTAATAATAATTAAACCTGTACCAGCACAGCTGCATGCTTGTGGACCACACTAAAGTTGTTCCTCTATCGCATTCAATTTTTTCAATTACAAAAATATGCAATTTTGATATATATAACAATTTGCATTGATACTTGTATAATTACATGAAATAGATTACAATTATGTACACAAAATAGATCCCGATGTCGGGAAATAAAGTAGAAGTCGGTGTTTACAAAAAATATATATCGACAAAGCTAGAAACTAATAAGCTAGATGCCGATAAATATAGACACTAAATGTCTGTAGTTAGACAAACTACCTAGATTAAATATATGTACGCAAAATAGATCCCGGTGTCGAGAAATAAAGTAGAAGTCGGGTTCCAAAAAAAATAACCCGACACATCTAGAAACAATGCGAGATGCCGATTCATATTTACACTAAATGCATAAAAGTTAGTTACCTAGTTGCCAAAACCAAAAACACTACACTGTCAAGGGTGTCTCTGTAGCACTACCGCCACCACCAAACCCTGGGTCATCGTCTGGCCTGCGATGTGGAGGGGGGCCTGGGTTACAACCTGAGGACATGTGGCCGAAACTAGACATGTTCCTCATCATTTCCTAAACGATGGCCCGACTTGACGCTTCCACCCGTGCTGCGACCACTGCCTCCACCTCTTCCATCCGCGCAGCGACCTTTGCCTCCACCTGCGCCTCAATATGAGAAAAAATGGACGGCTCATATGGTTGTGAAGAGCCGCCATCTCCTCGCCCTGATGAAGAGTTGTAGTACAAATGATCTCCCAGACCCAACCCCTGAACTTTTCCTCTGTTCCTCCCCCCAACTGTCTCCCAATACAACATATCAGGGTTCGGCTGTGACCCCTGAGTGGTACAATGATCCAGCTTCTTCTTGTACATCTCCTGCATTTGGTTAAATATACTCATATGCAAGTAAAATAAAGTGGGTAAAATGGCATACATTTGGTTCTAACTTTCCTACTTTGTGTATTTTCAATCAAAACAACTTATAAATACATTAAACTAACAATATATATGATGTTTGAGTTGTTTATAACTTAAACTAGCATCAAACTACTCGTATTCATTCAATTTCAGTAAAATGGCCTAAAATGGCCTATATTTGGTTCTAACTTTCCTACTTTGTGTATTTTCAACCAAAACAACTTATAAATACATTAAACTAACTATATATATGATGTTTGAGGTGTTTATAACTTAAACTAACATCAAAGTACTCGTATTCATTCATTTTCAAGTAAAATGGCCTATATTAGCCTATATTTGGTTCTATCTTTCCTACTTTGTGTATTTTCAATCAAAACAACTTATAAATACATTAAACTAACTATATATATGATGTTTGAGTTGTTTATAACTTAAACTAACATCAAAGTACTCGTATTCATTCATTTTCAAGTAAAATGGCCTAAAATGGCCTATATTAGCCTATATTTGGTTCTAACTTTCCTACTTTGTGTATTTTCAATCAAAACAACTTATAAAAACATTAAACTAACTATATATATGATGTTTGAGTTGTTTATAACTTAAACTAGCATCAAACTACTCGTATTCATTCAATTTCAAGTAAAATGGCCTAAAATGGCCTATATTAGCCTACATTTGGTTCTAACTTTCCTACTTTGTGTATTTTCAATCAAAACAACTTATAAATACATTAAACTAACTATATATATGATGTTTGAGGTGTTTATAACTTAAACTAACATCAAAGTACTCGTATTCATTCAATTTCAAGTAAAATGGCCTAAAATGGCCTATATTAGCCTATATTTGGTTCTAACTTTCCTACTTTGTGTATTTTCAATCAAAACAACTTATAAATACATTAAACTAACTATATATATGATGTTTGAGGTGTTTATAACTTAAACTAGCATCAAACTACTCGTATTCATTCAATTTCAAGTAAAATGGCTTAAAATGGCCTATATTAGCCTACATTTGGTTCTAACTTTTCTACTTTGTGTATTTTCAATCAAAACAACTTATAAATACATTAACCTAACTATATATATGATGTTTGAGGTGTTTATAACTTAAACTAACATCAAAGTACTCGTATTCATTCATTTTCAAGTAAAATGGCCTAAAATGGCCTATATTAGCCTACATTTGGTTCTAACTTTCCTACTTTGTGTATTTCCAATCAAAACAACTTATAAATACATTAAACTAACTATATATATGATGTTTGAGGTGTTTATAACTTAAAGTAACATCAAAGTACTCGTATTCATTCAATTTCAAGTAAAATGGCCTAAAATGGCCTATATTAGCCTATATTTGGTTCTAACTTTCCTACTTTGTGTATTTTCAATCAAAACAACTTATAAATACATTAAACTAACTATATATATGATTTTTGAGGTGTTTATAACTTAAACTAGCATCAAACTACTCGTATTCATTCAATTTCAAGTAAAATGGCTTAAAATGGCCTATATTAGCCTACATTTGGTTCTAACTTTTCTACTTTGTGTATTTTCAATCAAAACAACTTATAAATACATTAACCTAACTATATATATGATGTTTGAGGTGTTTATAACTTAAACTAACATCAAAGTACTCGTATTCATTCATTTTCAAGTAAAATGGCCTAAAATGGCCTATATTAGCCTATATTTGGTTCTAACTTTCCTACTTTGTGTATTTTCAATCAAAACAACTTATAAATACATTAACCTAACTATATATATTATTTTTGAGTTGTTTATAATTTAAACTAACATCAAAGTACTCGTATTCTTTCATTTTCAAGTAAAATGGCCTATATTAGCCTACATTTGGTTCTAACTTTTCTACTTTGTGTATTTTCAATCAAAACAACTTATAAATACATTAACCTAACTATATATATGATTTTTGAGGTGTTTATAACTTAAACTAACATCAAAGTACTCGTATTCATTCATTTTCAAGTAAAATGGCCTAAAATGGCCTATATTAGCCTATATTTGGTTCTAACTTTCCTACTTTGTGTATTTTCAATCAAAACAACTTATAAATACATTAACCTAACTATATATATATGATGTTTGAGGTGTTTATAACTTAAGCTAACATCAAAGTACTCGTATTCATTCATTTTCAAGTAAAATGGCCTAAAATGGCCTATATTAGCCTACATTTGGTTCTAACTTTCCTACTTTGTGTATTTTCAATCAAAAAAACTTATAAATACATTAAACTAAGTATATATATGATGTTTGAGGTGTTTATAACTAAAACTAGCATCAAACTACTCGTATTCATTCAATTTCAAGTAAAATGGCCTAAAATG
This sequence comes from Beta lomatogona, assembly GCA_947646795.1. NCBI lineage: Eukaryota > Viridiplantae > Streptophyta > Magnoliopsida > Caryophyllales > Amaranthaceae > Beta > Beta lomatogona. The sequence goes on from CANSNZ010000644.1 coordinate 81,925, forward strand.
GCCTATATTAGCCTATATTTGGTTCTAACTTTCCTACTTTGTGTATTTTCAATCAAAACAACTTATAAATACATTAAACTGACTATATATATGATGTTTGAGTTGTTTATAACTTAAACTAACATCAAAGTACTCGTATTCATTCATTTTCAAGTAAAATGGCCTAAAATGGCCTATATTAGCCTATATTTGGTTCCAACTTTCCTACTTTGTGTATTTTCAATCAAAACAACTTATAAATACATTAAACTAACTATATATATGATGTTTGAGTTGTTTATAACTTAAACTAACATCAAAGTACTCGTATTCATTCATTTTCAAGTATAATGGCCTAAAATGGCCTATATTAGCCAATATTTGGTTCTAACTTTCCTACTTTGTGTATTTTCAATCAAAACAACTTATAAATACATTAAACTAACTATATATATGATTTTTGAGGTGTTTATAACTTAAACTAGCATCAAACTACTCGTATTCATTCAATTTAAAGTAAAATGGCTTAAAATGACCTATATTAGCCTACATTTGGTTCTAACTTTTCTACTTTGTGTATTTTCAATCAAAACAACTTATAAATACATTAACCTAACTATATATATGATGTTTGAGGTGTTTATAACTTAAACTAACATCAAAGTACTCGTATTCATTCATTTTCAAGTAAAATGGCCTAAAATGGCCTATATTAGCCTATATTTGGTTCTAACTTTCCTACTTTGTGTATTTTCAATCAAAACAACTTAGAAATACATTAACCTAACTATATATATTATGTTTGAGTTGTTTATAATTTAAACTAACATCACAGTACTCGTATTCTTTCATTTTCAAGTAAAATGGCCTAAAATGGCCTATATTAGCCTATATTTGGTTCTAACTTTCCTACTTTGTGTATTTTCAATCAAAACAACTTATAAATACATTAAACTAACTATATATATGATGTTTGAGTTGTTTATAACTTAAACTAGCATCAAACTACTCGTATTCATTCAATTTCATGTAAAATGGCCTATATTAGCCTACATTTGGTTCTAACTTTCCTACTTTGTGTATTTTCAATCAAAACAACTTATAAATACATTAAAATAACTATATTTATTATTTTTGAGGTGTTTATAACTTAAGCTAACAGCAAAGTACTCGTATTCATTCATTTTCAAGTAAAATGGCCTAAAATGGCCTATATTAGCCTACATTTGGTTCTAACTTTCCTACTTTGTGTATTTTCAATCAAAACAACTTATAAATACATTAAACTAACTACATATATGATGTTTGAGGTGTTTATAACTTAAACTAGCATCAAACTACTCGTATTCATTCAATTTCAAGTGAAATGGCCTAAAATGGCCTATATTAGCCTATATTTGGTTCTAACTTTCCTACTTTGTGTATTTTCAATCAAAACAACTTATAAATACATTAAACTAACTATATATATGATGTTTGAGTTGTTTATAACTTAAACTAACATCAAAGTACTCGTATTCATTCATTTTCAAGTAAAATGGCCTAAAATGGCCTATATTAGCCTATATTTGGTTCTAACTTTCCTACTTTGTGTATTTTCAATCAAAACAACTTATAAATACATTAGACTAACTATATATATGATGTTTGAGTTGTTTATAACTTAAACTAGCATCAAACTACTCGTATTCATTCAATTTCAAGTAAAATGGCCTAAAATGGCCTATATTAGCCTACATTTGGTTCTAACTTTCCTACTTTGTGTATTTTCAATCAAAACAACTTATAAATACATTAAACTAACTATATATATGATGTTTGAGGTGTTTATAACTTAAACTAACATCAAAGTACTCGTATTCATTCAATTTCAAGTAAAATGGCCTAAAATGGCCTATATTAGCCTATATTTGGTTCTAACTTTCCTACTTTGTGTATTTTCAATCAAAACAACTTATAAATACATTAGACTAACTATATATATGATGTTTGAGTTGTTTATAACTTAAACTAGCATCAAACTACTCGTATTCATTCAATTTCAAGTAAAATGGCCTAAAATGGCCTATATTAGCCTACATTTGGTTCCAACTTTCCTACTTTGTGTATTTTCAATCAAAACAACTTATAAATACATTAAACTAACTATATATATGATGTTTGAGTTGTTTATAACTTAAACTAACATCAAAGTACTCGTATTCATTCATTTTCAAGTATAATGGCCTAAAATGGCCTATATTAGCCTATATTTGGTTCTAACTTTCCTACTTTGTGTATTTTCAATCAAAACAACTTATAAATACATTAAACTAACTATATATATGATTTTTGAGGTGTTTATAACTTAAACTAGCATCAAACTACTCGTATTCATTCAATTTAAAGTAAAATGGCTTAAAATGGCCTATATTAGCCTACATTTGGTTCTAACTTTTCTACTTTGTGTATTTTCAATCAAAACAACTTATAAATACATTAACCTAACTATATATATGATGTTTGAGGTGTTTATAACTTAAACTAACATCAAAGTACTCGTATTCATTCATTTTCAAGTAAAATGGCCTAAAATGGGCTATATTAGCCTATATTTGGTTCTAACTTTCCTACTTTGTGTATTTTCAATCAAAACAACTTAGAAATACATTAACCTAACTATATATATTATGTTTGAGTTGTTTATAATTTAAACTAACATCACAGTACTCGTATTCTTTCATTTTCAAGTAAAATGGCCTAAAATGGCCTATATTAGCCTATATTTGGTTCTAACTTTCCTACTTTGTGTATTTTCAATCAAAACAACTTATAAATACATTAAACTAACTATATATATGATGTTTGAGTTGTTTATAACTTAAACTAGCATCAAACTACTCGTATTCATTCAATTTCATGTAAAATGGCCTATATTAGCCTACATTTGGTTCTAACTTTCCTACTTTGTGTATTTTCAATCAAAACAACTTATAAATACATTAAAATAACTATATTTATTATTTTTGAGGTGTTTATAACTTAAGCTAACAGCAAAGTACTCGTATTCATTCATTTTCAAGTAAAATGGCCTAAAATGGCCTATATTAGCCTACATTTGGTTCTAACTTTCCTACTTTGTGTATTTTCAATCAAAACAACTTATAAATACATTAAACTAACTACATATATGATGTTTGAGGTGTTTATAACTTAAACTAGCATCAAACTACTCGTATTCATTCAATTTCAAGTGAAATGGCCTAAAATGGCCTATATTAGCCTATATTTGGTTCTAACTTTCCTACTTTGTGTATTTTCAATCAAAACAACTTATAAATACATTAAACTAACTATATATATGATGTTTGAGTTGTTTATAACTTAAACTAGCATCAAACTACTCGTATTCATTCAATTTCAAGTAAAATGGCCTAAAATGGCCTATATTAGCCTACATTTGGTTCTAACTTTCCTACTTTGTGTATTTTCAATCAAAACAACTTATACATACATTAAACTAACTATATATATGATGTTTGAGGTGTTTATAACTTAAACTAACATCAAAGTACTCGTATTCATTCATTTTCAAGTAAAATGGTCTAAAATGGCCTATATTAGCCTACATTTGGTTCTAACTTTCCTACTTTGTGTATTTTCAATCAAAACAACTTATAAATACATTAAACTAACTATATATATGATGTTTGAGGTGTTTATAACTTAAACTAGCATCAAACTACTTGTATTCATTCAATTTCAAGTAAAATGGCCTAAAATGGCCTATATTAGCCTATATTTGGTTCTAACTTTCCTACTTTGTGTATTTTCAATCAAAACAACTTATAAATACATTAAAATAACTATATATATGATGTTTGAGGTGTTTATAACTTAAACTAGCATCAAACTACTCGTATTCATTCAATTTCAAGTAAAATGGCCTAAAATGGCCTATATTAGCATATATTTGGTTCTAACTTTCCTATTTTGTGTATTTTCAATCAAAACAACTTATAAATACATTAAACTAACTATATATATGATGTTTGAGGTGGTTATAACTTAAACTAGCATCAAACTACTCGTATTCATTCAATTTCAAGTAAAATGGCCTAAAATGGCCTATATTTGATTCTAACTTAAACTAGCATCAAACTTTTCAATCATATTTGCCTATAAATATATGTTTAGAAGTATGTACCGAGATTTGCTTTGATTTCTTGTTTGCTGGAATTTCTCCTTTTCCAGGAACAGTCTTAAAATGAGTCTTCAAGAACAACTCGGGAGCAGTAGGGAGTACTCCTCCTCTACTCTTTGCCTGTGGACATTGTTGAACAAAGGCTTTATGAAACATATTCATGTAAATTACACTAAGTAGTAGATATGGAACATATTTACCATCTTCCTAGCATGTTGTGCCGCCGAAATAGAACCCTGAAAGTGTGACGGCTCAATTGGATTAGACAGGGAGCCACCTCTTCGGTTCTTCTTCGCCTTTTCAGATTTTTCCCGAAATGTTGGGTCTTCACTTCTCTTCTTCATGTCTTCGTATGTCGTCGCCCCCAACCATTTTGGCCTTTCTTTGGCTTTCTTAACCACCCAGTATCGCAAGTCTCGCAGACGAGATGTAGCTTTTTTCTTGTAATCCTTCCTCACTAGGCCTTCTAACTCAGGAGCCCATTCGTAAATACCCTTTAGTCAAACATTAAACAAAGATATTAATAAAGTAATATAATCAATTTCATTTTTCATAATTCGATTCATACATACTGTGAAAATGTTCCACCAATGCGTCTTTGTTGCATTGTCGACCTCACTGTAATTGAACCATGGTTGTCGAAAATGGCCCTGGAAAATGTCAGTGATGGACCCACTAACCTTGTTATCATCAAACCTGAATTGAAAACCAAACAAACACGTGAATTGTGAATATCATTGCATACAAATATCATGAAATGAAGGCTTACGAACTTACCACAATCCAGTAGGGCTTAAAACCTTTCTTGGTGCACGGTTCAAACCTTCACCTTCCTCCGTATGAGTGATCGGAGTCTCCGGTACGTGGTTACCAATGTCACGTGCCTGTGAATCATCTCCCTGTGTCTCTGGCATAGGGTTCTGGCTTCCTTCTACTTCTGGTGACTGAAAAACTCCCTCGGAATCAAAGTCTCACGACCTTGGCTTCCACCTAAGCCACCTCGACTTCCGCGGCCCTTAGGATTAGACATGATTACCTAAAATGCAAGAAATTAGAACAAATTGACTGAAAAAAAGGGATCTTTTTAGGGTTCTTACAATCTACAATCACCAAGAATAGGAGGCATATAGTGTAATAAAGCAAAGATTAGTAGATAGTAGATGAGCACCAAAAAAAAAAACATCAATTACCTTTAGTTACACTTGCATCCCAAGCTAGAAAAAAAGGGGCCATAAAATTATGTAAATGGAGTATATACCCCACATTAGATCTCACAGTAGTGAACTCAAAGAGAACCCCAACAAACTGCTAGTAGAACAAATTAGTTCATTCAATCTCTTGAGTCTTGAGCTTCAAGCCATAAATCAGTAATCAGAGAAATGTCAATACTTGATACTTGATACTTGATACTTGATACTTGATACTTGATACTTGATACTTGAGCAAGCAATCAACAAAAGTGTAGCTTAAGTTGTTAATTTTCTGCCCCGCACCCCCTCCCCCCCTCATGACCCCTGCAGCCCCTCACCGACCCCCTGCGGCCCCCCGCCCTCCCCCCCTCCCCCCCTGCCCTCCCCCTCACCTGAACCCCTGCAGCCCCCCCCCCTCCCCCTCACTGACCCCGCACTCCCCTCCCCTCCACCCTCCTCCCCCCCTCACCGACTCCCCTCCCCACCGACCCCGCACTCCCCCTCCCTCCCCCCCTCACTGACCCCCTGCAGCCCCGCCCTCCCCCCTCACTGACCCCGCACTCCCCCCGCCCTCCCCCCCTCACGACCCTCTGCAGCCCCCCCGCCCTCCCCCCTCACTGACCCCGCACTCCCCTCCCCTCCCCCCTCCTCCCCCCTCACTGACCCCCTGCAGCCCCCTCCCTCACCGACCCCTACAGCCCCCTGCCCTCCCCCCCTCGACCCCCGCACTCCCCCTCCCATCCCCCCCGCCCTCCCCCCTCACCGACCCCCTGCAGCCCCCACCCCCTCACCGACCCCATGCAGCCTCCCCCCTCGCTAGACTTTTAAATGAAGAAATGGATCTAAAGCATCAAATGCTCTCCAAAAAGGTGCATTTATATGACATATGACATTCTCTCTACAAATACATAACAGTGAAAAAAAGAAATAAAAGTAAATGCACTTAGTCAAAAGGGCATGAGTGTAAACAAACTTAAATTTCCTGATCAAAGGCAAGTTTTTGTAGTTCATTGAGTTTAGGAAGTCATTATAGGACAGGATTCATGTTTAGCCAATTTTTTAGGGTAAATAAGTAAGAGTAGCCATCAATGTTCAACTTTAACAGCATGAGATATTGGTGTTCATTGCACGCACACATCAACACAATAAATAGCTGCATTTCGTAGAACATCCACCACCATTTGTGTCCTAACTAAGATCACATCATGTGAATGAAGCAAGCAATCAAAGGAAAATGAACCAACAACAACTACAAGGGCCCTACCTTGTAAGCAAATGAAGAAATGAGCAGGGCACTACATAAGAAAGGCAGAGGAAACCTAAATATTAATGCGAAAAGGGAAGTGGGGAGAAAGCAAGTACTAATTAAATATTAGAAAAACACTAAGAAAAACCACAGGTGCAGAATGGATCATGTTACTCAACAACAGTAAGAAAAACTACAGATGGAAATGTCATAAAAAGTCGTATATTTTTATTGAAATGTTGTCCTTAATACAAGCTATGATATACTAAAACAAATCAAAGTGAATTCCCTTCCTCGCTTAGTTCATCATCACTATCGTCATCCCAAAAACCATCATCGTCATCGTCATCATCCTCGCTTTCTCCAGACTCGAAACTAGACTCTTCTTCATCATCACCTGAGGGGGCTTCAAACAAAATTTCTTCATCATCTCCTTCAACACACTCGACATCATTACCCCCTTCATAATCGGGAATATCGTTTGGATCACAAAGCGTTGGAGTCCCAAAGACTTGTCTCTGAAGGAAGTCGAAGTCAACCGGAGCATCAATCACAGACCTTGCCTTTGTCCTAAACACAGCCCACCATTGAGCACAATCTCTTTTCAAGCTTGGGTACGGTGCGAAATATACTTGGCTAACCTGGTATGATAGCACAAAGGGATCAAACTTGGGGTATTTCTTGGTGTGGTTGACTTCAACTAGGTTGTATTGATCGATGTTCATTCCCCTCACATTGTCCATCCAATTGCACTTGAACAAAACAGTGCTATATTGACTACGGGCACCAGTAAACTTCAATTCTATAACATCATCTAGAATCCCAAAGAAATCACTCCCTCCATCATTAGACACACACACTCCATAATTCATGGTAGATTTGTGTTTGCTTGACGCTTTTGTTTGGAAATTGTATCCATTAACATAGTATCTATTCCAAGTGCGAACTAATGTCGAAGGACCCATTGCCAAAGCAAACAGTACATCATCATTGGGTTTGTCTTGAATAACCTATTGAAATTCATTCATATTGTTAATCCATTAACATAGTGTCTTGAATAACCTATTGAATAACCTATAGTCACACAAACTCACTTTCGATCTAAACCAATCAAGGTATTCTGCTTCATGTTGCACCCACACATCTTCTGTACGTAGAGTAGGTCGAATTTGAAGAATGTGGTCCTCGAAATCCCTTACAAACATAACAATTGTCAATGTCTAAATTAAAAATGAAAGTTAAATTTATAAATAATATGATTAATAACAAGTGTTTTACTTCTCAAATTCTTGTAAAATGCCTGTATTTACTAACACATATAGGAGTGCACGTTGTAGTTCCACTTCAGTTAAAAATCGTGTTCCACCTGCATTAGACGGCCGACCACAATTAACCCTGAATAGCTCTGGGACAGTTTCGTCGAGCATCCTATCAACTTCATCATTTACATTACGGCCTGAATCTCGTGTCTTAGTATCCACTCCTTGCTGAAAGTAGTTTGAACAGAAGTTTGCAATCTCTTCACACAAGTACGCATTACAAATAGAACCCTCCACACGAGCCTTGTTACCAATTTTGCGTTTCAAATGATTGAGGAACCTAATAAGGTGGTTATCAAAATGAGTTACACAATTGCGAAGAACAATAAAAAAGGATATATGAAAATGAAGGATAAGGTACCTTTCAAAGGGATACATCCAACGGTATTGCACGGGACCACATAGCCTAACTTTGCGTGGAAGGTCAACTGGTAAGTGTTCCATGGAATTGAAAAATGATGGTGGGAAAATCTTTTCGAGTTTATAAAGGATCTCGGCTATGTCCTTTTCCAATTTTTCCATGTCACTTACTGTGATGGTGGAGCAACACAAATCACGGAAAAAAGGCTAATCTCAGTGACAACTTTCCACACATGAACCGCAAGCAACTCCTTTAATGCAATCAGCAATAATCTTTCCATGAAGACATGACAGTCATGGCTTTTCATATTGTGCAGCTTTACCGGATTGCATGTCCACACATCTTGTTAAGTCGGAAGCATAGCCATCGGGAAATTTCAAATCTCGACCCAGGTTGCATAATACTTTCCTTTGGGACTTGTCCAGTGCGAAAGGTGCTTTTGGTGGAGTTTCTTTTCCGTTTGCATCCTTGGTGACATGAAGTTGAGGCCTTTTGCACAATTTAGCAATGTCTTTTCTAGATGCAACGGTGTCTGCTGTCTGTTTTTTCACATCCATAACTGTGTGAATGAGTTGGTCGAAGAAGTTTTTCTCAATGTGCATGACGTCAAGGTTGTGACGAAGATGCAGATGCTTCCAGTAGGGGAGCTCCCAAAGACAGCTTTGTTTGAACCACCCATTTTTCAACTTTTTCAAAGCGTTAAGTGCATCCGGTCCATCTCGTAGCCTTTGGCAAGTCTTTAACACATGACCACAACTCTTCCCCGGACATGATGTGTGGTGGAGACCCTTTTTCAACCTTATTTCTGCAAAAAGCTACTTTGTTTTTACGGAAAGGATGATCTTCAGGAAGGAATTGACGGTGACAATCAAACCAAGAAACCTTACCCCCATGCTCGAGCCAAAAAGCTTTGGATTTATCCATAAAATAAGGACAAGCCTTTTTCCCAGCGGTAGACCAGCCAGATAGCATACCGTAAGCAGGAAAATCATTTATTGTCCAAAGAATGGCGGCACGCATATTGAAATTTTGTTTCCTAGAAATGTCATAAGTAGTTGCTCCAACATCCCATAATTGCTTCAATTCCTCGATTAAGGGTTGCATGTACACATCCAAGTTTCCCTTCGGATTTTTAGGACCAGGAACGAGCAACGAAAGGAACATGAAGGGTTTTTTCATGCACATCGATGGCGGCAAGTTGTACGGGGTTAAGATGACCGGCCAACATGAATATTAACCCCCAAACTTTCCATGTGGACCAAACCCATCGGTACACAAACCGAGCCGAACATTCCTAGGCTCAGATGCAAATTCGCCAAATGATCTATCCAAATGCTTCCAAGCTTCACTGTCGCTAGGGTGAGCCATTTTGTCTTCGACTCTTGGATTTTTGGCATGCCATGTCATTTCTTCAGCAACGTTCTTTGTTGCATACAACCTCTGCAATCTCGGTGTGATTGGGAAATAAATCAAAACTTTCATTGGAACTAAAGACCCCTTAGAAGTCCTCTTGTATCTGTCGCTATCGCACACTCTACATCCGTCCAAGTGTGCATCGGTTCTCCCAAAACAACATACAACCTTTGGGGCAAGCATGAATCTTCTCGTGGGGAAGCTCTAATCCCTCCAAGATCTTCTTCGTATCGTAAAATGTGTTACTCATGTTGTTGTTGTTAGGTATTGCTTCTTTCATTAATGAAGCAAATGCATCAACACACCTATGTGGCAAATTGTACTCACACTTCAAAGATACTATTCTAGATGCCATTTCCAACACAGACATGGAGCTCCCGTCGTACAACGGTTCCTCAGAAGCCTTTAATAGGTCAAGAAACACCTTTGCTTGAGGATTAGGATCCTCCTCCATTCCACTAGGCTCTTCAACAGTGGACGGTTCCGGGTTATTCCCAAGAGCATCGAAAACCATTTCACGGTACGGATTAGATAGCTCTTCTGCGGGTTGAGGTAACTCTTCACCATGAGAATACCAACCGTAGTAATCAGGTATAAAGCCCTTGCTATAAAAATGCACTTTAACCGTGTATGCGTCATGCATACGTCTGTTCTTGCATTTCGGACACGGACATCTAACTTCATCCTTACCTGGGTTTTCGGGATTTACTTTGCAAAAATCAATGAATTCATCAACCCCCCCTCAAGAACTCGGGCCTCAAGTTACGCACATTGTCATATCTATCATACATCCACCAACGCTCCTTCCGTTTCATGGTGACCAATTCTACAATTCTAAACCATTTCAATGACAATACTCATTAACAACCAACATACGTACAATTAAAACATATGTGTGAAATACATATAGGGCCTAAAATGATGTCCAAAGGTCCTTATCACTCCAACCTAACCCATTCTTCGACGTCTAACCACACTAGTGAATGTATGCCAACTATTCGCTTCTACGTAAATTCCGACAGCATTTCCCATGAGTTCTCAAAGTACACAATGTCAGCTTCATAAAAGCTTACATATGTACCCAGAGAACAACATAGAGAAACAACATCACCAGAAATTACATATAATAGAACAAAAGGCATACATTCACCACAGGGCCGTCTTAGTGATTTATGGGGCCCTGTTCTAAAATCGAAATTGGGCCCTATACATATATATATTCATTTTCAACATAACAAATATCTTTTTTAAACACCAAAATATTCAAATTTTTATTCAAATCAATAATAGCAAATCAATACAAATTAAACTTTATAACAACATTCTATCTAAACAGTACGGTTCTCGTAGCATTCTTTGAAGCAAAATTATCAATTAAATCTTCATATTCTACTTTCTCCAAAAGATCATTCTCAATTGTTATCAACGCCAATCCATTAAGTCTCTCTTGTAACATTGTTGAACGAAGATATGACTTCAATAGCTTCAACTTTGAGAAACTTCTTTCTGCAGATGCAACAGTTACAGGAATAGTCAACAAAATTCTATAAGCAACACTTGCATTAGGACACCAATACAAATCTTTCACAAAGTTCAAAATGTCAAGAGGTCCCTCTATGTCGTCGGACAAAATTTCTCTAACCAACTTCAACTCCACAAATTATTCATTCCCATCAATATCAGATTGATCATTAGATTTCAGTGCATTTTCAAGTTTGATACATGAAGACTTTAAACTCAAATCATTCAATGACTTCAAATTATGAGAAGTGAATAAGAAACCAAATATACTTTCATATTCCTGAAATTGCTCAAACCTCTTATTAAGAGAGCTAATTGCTTGATCAACAATGTAATGAAAGTAATTAACTCTAAAGGATTCTTGTGCAGATAATGGAGCATTTGATGATGTGCTTGGATTTTCATCAAAATGTTTTTTTCTTCGAATTTCACGCCTTTGAGGAAAGATAGGATCAATATCCATTTCCACTGCAAGTTTTTTAGCACTATCCAAGGCATCTTCAAAACCATTCTCTCTATACTTCTCAAAAAAACAACTCAAACCCCTTATTTTTCTCATAGCCACATCTATTTGCATATCCTTTGATTGTAAAAGCTTGCTTACCGAATTAATTGCACATAATATGTCATACCAAATTATTATTGCAATTAAAAACTCAAAATCACCAAGCTCATTATTTGCTAAGGATTTAGCTTCACTTTTTATTTTGGAATCATTATCACAATCACCTACTTCAAGTAAAGCTTCTCGTAAGTCTGACATTTGGAATCTAATAGCCTCAACACTTTCTAACCGACTCTCCCAACGAGTAGAGGATAAAGATTTAGGAGTTCTTTTTTCACATTGTCTTTTAAAATTTGCCATCTCTTAGTAGAAGCTGCAAAAATTGTATATATGCGTTGAATGACTCCAAAAAAATCTCTAGCTTTACTACATGAGTTGGCCATGTCACATAAAGTCAAGTTTAGGCTATGACAACCACAAGATGTATAAAAAGCTCTAGAATTCAAATCCAACAATTTCTTTTGAACTCCTTGATGTTTGCCTTTCATATTTGATCCGTTATCATAACCTTGACCTCTCACATCCATTACATCAAGATCAAGATTTTTCAACTCATTTATTAAAACATCAAAAAGCCCTTGTCCAGTTGTATCATTTACATTCAAAAATCCTAAGAAAGATTCCTCTATGCAAACAGGATTTGCAGAAACATTGACATATCTCAATATCAAAGTCATTTGTTCTTGATGACTAATATCAGGAGTACAATCGAGTATCACTGAAAAGTATTTTGCTTGTTTAATTTGCTTAACAATTTCAGTTTTAATTGCGGAGCCGAGTAATAGTATCAACTCATTTTGGATAGTATGACCAAGATAATGATATTGAGTCTCATTATTAGTAATACGCCTGATATGTTCTTGGACAATTGGGTCAAACTCTGCCAACGTCTCAATTAAGCCCAAAAAATTACCATTACTTTTTTGGTAGAGTTTCCCATTAGAACCACGGAATGCTAAATTATGTTTAGCCAAAAATTTGACAACTGAAATAATTCTTTGCAACACTTTTTTCCAATGATCCTTTTCTTTCTCAATTAATCTTTGAGTTGTCTTATCAATAGTTTGATTCTTTTGAAATCTTCGACGCAACTCATACCAAGTGGTCATATTTTTAACATGATCCATGCTTGTCTCATGTTCTTTAAGTATTATGCCAATATGACCCCAATCAGAAAAACCTTCATTTGTTAATTGACCCCTACCAATTCCTTTTTTAAATAATTTGTAGCAAAAACAAAAAAACTTTATCAAGCTCTTTTGAATAAACAAGCCAATCCCTATCACATTTCTCACCATTTGATAAAACTCTAGTATATAAATTAGCCGTAAATCTCCTAGAGAATTTATCTTTAGGACCTTTCACAATAGAATAATCTCTTTTAGGTCCCTTTTGCACTAATAGATCAATCATTTTAGAATCGAGACCATCCCAAACTCTTGGATCATATATATCAGGCATATAACTAGGCTCACATGGATCGACATTTTCATTATGCATATTATCAACATTTTCACCATTGACATTATCATTCTCAATTGGCCCATCATCAACATTAGGAGTATCATTAGGCACATTACCAAAATTAGGATTATCATTAGACACATTATCAACACTAGGATTACCATTAGGCACATCATTATTCACAATAGGCACATCATGGACATGTTCAACATCAATATCATTTTCAAGATTTATTGGAGATTCAACATGAACATCAACATTTTCATTTTCAACATGAACATCAACATTTTCATTTTCAACATTTTCATTAGTAACTTGTGATTCTTTGATGATGAATTTATCAAGAGCTCCTTTTTGAGACTCAATCAACAATTCCATTTTTTTCCTTTTCTTACGCTTTTCATATCCAGAATCATATTTTCTAGTATTAGGGGCCATTATTTATAAAATCATAGAATATTTCAGCAATTTAACAATTAAATATGAGTTCCAAATGAATTGATATAACCTGGAGAGATGAAGTTTATATCAATAACATCCTCTGATTAAATTTCTCCAATCTCGAAATCAACTCCGTTCAAACAAAATTAACCTTCAACACAGAAAATTAAAAGATTATTAAGATAACAAATTAAAAAACAAAATCAAACAATATGAAGCATTATAGTAGTAAAAAAATCAGTTGCATTCTACAAAAATGGCAGAAGTTACAAAAATAAGATGAACAACAATACAAAACGTCTTGAAATTCATTCATGGTCAATTCCTGCAATTGTATCAACATTTTCATGTCCGTTTTTTTTATTTTATAAAGACATCATACTTAGAGAAAGTCCTTAAGTCCATTTGCATTGCATTCAGTATTTCAGTCGTTTTGTACAATTAGTACACCCAAAAAGAATGGCAGCCAGCAAATCTCGTTTTTCCTTCCTACTTTTTTCATCTTTCTTTCGATTTTTTCAATCTAAACTTTGCTTTGATTTGATTACTACTTAAACTTGTCATCTTTTTACTAATGTTAATCAATCCCACAAATATAATAAATAAAAATAAAAAATAGAAGTACTTCGAGAGTGATTCTAGAGTAATTGCAGAAAAAATAATAATAATGCAACATAGATTTGTAATTGCAGAAATTTAATAATAAAAAAAAAATCAGAAGTAATTGCAAACAATAATCAAAATTAAACCAAACATATTCGGATATTCCAATTTCCACATAATTGAACACAAAATTAATAAATTGCAGAAAAAATAATCGAATACAAAATTAAATCAAAATCAAGCATAAACACACATAATTGTAGAAAAATCATAATCAAAATCAAAATACTACTTACTTCCATGAACCCGTTTGAGAATTGGAAGTAGATGATTAAGAATCTTGAAAATTCCTCCTTTACATAGACCTCTCAAAAATTAGCCGTTTGATATGAAGAAATTAGGATAAATCAAAATTAATTGTTGCTTGCCATTGATAATGGATGACAATCTCAAATTGGGTAAGAATAATTTTTTTCCCGTTAGGGAGAGATAAAAACCCCAACTTTCCATAGATAATAGAGAGAATTGATGAAGAGAAGAAGAAATTCGAGAAAGAATTGATGAAGAATCAAAGAAGATTGAAAGACTTGAAGATTGAGGAAGGTGAATCATGAATCAAGATAGAGGGAGGAGTTTGAGGAAAGTTGCTAAATTAGTGGCGTGAATAATGAAGCGTGAACTGAGGAAGAAGGGAAGGCGTGAATAATGAAGGGTGTAGGACAAAACAGTGGGCTAGAATTTCCTTTGGGCCCTCCAAAATTAAACCAATTTTTTTTTAGATTGGGGCCCTGTGCAAAGGGGCACTTTGCACACCCCTTGCTACGGGCCTGATTCACCACCTAAGTGAGGTCAAACGTCGAAGAACAGTCCCTATCGGGGACTATTCAAGATATACTCCTAATGAGTATACCTTGAACGGGTATCTAGGCACATGATGATGCAAACATATTTATTTAAACACTTAAATTAAATTTATAACATCATCCAAACTATTTCCACGAAAACAAATATGTCAAAAACAATATAAACAATTTAAATATTGTAAACTAAATAAAGGAATGTGCAATAAATAAATTATTGTCATAATTATATAGTTTTTAACTTTTATAACCTTTAATAATCGAACCATTATAAAAACTATTGTGATAATAATATAGTAACTTAAGCTTATACAATTAAAGTAACTTAATCTTCAAAGTAATTACATTGATAATGCCATAGACCATAAAATATAATCACCAAAATCAGCATTAACATTGATAATGCCCAATTCAAATATAATGCCATTTCAATTTTCAAACACCAACAACACCCCAAATCAAAGTACAACAACAAAATTAACATTTTTAACAATTCTAAATTATATAATCTGATATATATAAACACCCCTAACAAGAAAAATTGCAATTTATTTTCCAATTCTCATGAAATTGATAAACCCTAATATGTAAAGTAAAACAAGAAATCAACAAAATTGAGCAGATTAAGATGTACCTAGTCACGAGTCAAGTTCTTGGAGGTTGTCCGTCCACCATCCTCCACCGAGCCAAAACTTGAATTTAGGCATTGCCAAAGTTGGGGGAAAGACTTTGAGTGAGTGGCCAAAATTCAAAAAAAAATTATTAAATAGGATAGATTTAGGTATTACCGGCGGCGAGATGAGAAAGATTTGGATTTTCCGGCGGCCAACGGTGATTTTCACCACCTACATCCAAAAATCCCAACTTTTAGGGTTTGGTTTCATAAGAAAAAAAAATAAAATACAATAAATTGAAGCTCACCGGCGGCGAAGAAGGCAGGCGGCGAAGCTTCGTCCAGCGTCCGTTGGTTGGAGGGAGGCGGTTTCGTCGGCATTCGTTGGTTGGAGGGAATACAAGCTTCGTTCGTTGGTTTTGCGAATAAAACCCGACTGGAACAGGCTAATTACTTTAACCCCCCCTCGACATCAGCGACGGTTTAAGATAAACCGTCGCCTAAAAAAAAAAAATTCAGGTTTACATTAACCTCAACAACGACGGCTTAAAACCGTCGCTGATTGCGACGCCTAAAGTGAAAACTTTTCCTTTTTACATTAACCTAAACACCGACGGTTTAAAACCGTCGCTGATAGTCAGCGACGGTTAAGCCGTCGTTCTTCACATAATAAACAGTCGGTGCCTACCGTCTGCTTAAAGCCGTCGCTATATCTTAAGTCACCGACCGTTTTCTAGACCGTCGCTGTGTAGCGGTCCTTATTTTTGCTATTTCTTGTAGTGTATGCCTCCACAAAGAGAAATAGACTTTAGCATCGACCTTATTCCGGGAGCTGCTCCTATTTCAAAAGCACCATATAGAATGGCACCGGCTGAATTGCAAGAACTGAAGAAGCAACTGGATGAATTGCTCGAGAAAGGGTACATACGACCTAGTGTTTCACCTTGGGGTGCACCAGTCTTGTTTGTAAAGAAGAAATATGGAAGTATGAGGCTGTGCATCGATTATCGAGAGTTAAATAAGATTACCATAAAAAACAGATATCCTTTACCCCGCATTGAAGATCTCTTCGATCAGCTTCGAGGTGCAACCACTTTCTCCAAGATAGATTTGAGATCTGGATATCACCAGCTTCGCATTAAACCAAAAGATATCTCAAAAACCGCCTTCAGGACCCGACATGGCCATTATGAATTCACAGTGATGCCCTTTCGGTTAACAAATGCCCCAACCATTTTCATGGACCTGATGAACAGAGTTTTCAAGCCCTATCTCGATAAGTTCGTTGTGATATTCATTGATGACATCTTGGTATTTTCAAGAAACTCAAGTGAGCATTAAGAACACTTGAGAAAGGTGTTGGAAGTACTAAGAGAAAGGAAGTTGTATGCAAAATTAAAGAAATGTGAGTTTTGGTTAAAAGAAGTTGCCTTCTTAGGGCACGTTATTTCGGAGAATGGAGTCTCTGTTGATCCCCAGAAGATAAAAGCCATAATGGAGTGGCCTAGACCCACCAATGTCCCTGAAATTCGAAGTTTTATGGGTTTAGCTGGATACTATCGAAGATTTGTTCAAGACTTCTCAAAGATAGCTATGCTTATAACGCGATTGGTGAAGAAGTCGGTCAAGTTTGAATGGAGTGATGAATGTGAAGAAGCTTTTCAGGAGTTAAAGAAACGTCTTACCTCTGCCCCTGTTCTAACCCTCTCTTCTGGTACATATGGCTTTGTTATGTATAGTGATGCCTCGAAGCATGGATTGGGATGTGTGTTGATGCAAAATGAGAAAGTCATAGCATATGCTTCCCGACATCTTAAACCTCATGAACAAAATTACCCAACCCATGATCTTGAACTAGCTGCTGTTGTATTTGCCCTCAAAATTTAGCGACATTATTTATATGGTGTTCCATGTAAAATATTTACCGACCATAAAAGCCTCAAATACATCTTTACCCAAAAAGAGTTGAACCTAAGACAACGTAGGTGGCTAGAACTCCTAAAAGATTACGACCTTGACATTAAGTATCATCCTGGAAAAGCAAATGTCGTACCTGATGCCCTAAACCGAAAAGCTCACCTAAATTATGTTTCTTTATGATAACCCTATGGATGAGCATATGCCTGCTCTCAAGTGAATTTTGCGCTACATCCAAGGTACCTTGCATTATGGTCTTCATCTCTATCCCTCCGCAACCTCCACTTTCATCTCCTATACTGATGCAGATTGGGTGGTTGTCCCGATACTCATCGCTCTACTTCTGGCTATTGTGTATTCCCTGGTGTCAACTTACTTTCTTGGTCCAAGCGCCAAGCCACCCTTTCCCGCTCTAGTGCTGAAGCTGAATATCGTGGCGTTGCTAATGTGATTTCCGAATCATGTTGGTTACGCAATCTTCTTCTAGAGCTTCATTGTCCTCTTAACAAGGCTACTTTGGTCTGTTGCGATAATGTTAGTGCCATTTATCTATCTGGCAATCCAGTTCAACATCAACGCACTAAACATATTGAAATGGACATTCACTTTGTTCGTGAAAAAGTTTTCCGTGGTCAAGTACGAGTCCTTCATGTTCCTTCGTGCTATCAAATCGCCGATATATTCACTAAAGGACTCCCTTTGATATTATTTGAAGATTTTCATGACAGTCTCAGCGTACGTCAACCTCCCACTTCCACTGCGGGGGTGTGCTAGAATATGTATATTTGTTAATAATCTTTCATTATGTTTTGTATATATTTAGTGTATAACTTCCTTCCTATTATGTAGCCTTATATTAAGTTGTAATCTTGTATATTATTGACTGCAGTGATCAATGCAAAGGCACAAAATTCATTTCCTTTATTTGTAAGTAAGGAAAAAGCAATCACGTGGAATGTTGTTAGATTCATCTCGATATGTACTTTCAAAATATCAAGATAGTGAGGAAGCTAATGACATAATGAATTCTCTTTTGGAGTATGATTATGCTTTGGTAAAAAGTGCATATAGCTCAACATGATCATGGATCTTCGATCTTGGATTTGGGTTCTATGTTTCATTCTTGACCATGCAAGGAGTTGGTGTAGGATTTGGAGTAAAATAAGCTCTAAAAGGTGTATCTTGCAGACTACAAGCCTTTGGAAGTTATGACAAGGAGTACGTAAGTGTGAAACTCACAAAGTGATGGTTAGTTGAAGTTGAAAGATGTCAAAAAAAAAAACATAGTGCATGAGAATTCGGGTGAATTATTAATGATTTGAAAATTAAGATTAAAAAAACTTGAAAAATCCGCTAACAAACTAACCTTCTCCAAAAACTCATATGCTTGATTTGAGGAGTTGGTATCACTGGGATGGTGAAAGTCGTTAGTTGCGTAAGAGAACCCAGCGCCAGCAGGTAAATCCAGAAATATTATGTTTGCAACCTGTAACATTCATTTATCTCCATTCTCAACTCTCCCATGATCATTTAAAAGATTTATATACAACAAACTTCGTACTGAAAATAAAACACTTGCGTTAGCTTCTACAGTTTCTTACATATGCTTAATTGTCTATAATACTTTCTCTATTTTTTTAGTCGCTACACTTCTTATTTATTTTCACGCTATCCAATGCATTACTTTGATCAATAAAATCTTTAATTACTCATAGCGAAAATTTTTAAAAGTTGATATTATGAAAATATACATTCATATGAATTAAACAGGATCCCACTTGACTATGTTATTTCTTATAATAGAGTAACATATGGGACAAGACTAGTTGATGAATACTGATCATTATACATGTGTAGCAACTAGCAACCAGAAAAAAGGAGAAAGTACTACGCTAACAATAAAGTTCCTAATTTGTTTTTTAGGTTATTCTATGATATACCACTGTGTTTTTTAAATTCTATGTTTTACCCCTAATGTTTTCTTTTTTCTATACTATACCCTTAAGTTTTTTAAGTTTTCTAAAAAGTACCCATAGTATGTATTAATGAAGACGGACGTTAATGATGATATTTGAAATCCCAACCAAATCTTCGTTTAGTAGTCTTAATGACCTTGAACTTCTTCATTTCAATCTTCTAAGTTCTTCCTTAAAACCTTCTCAGTTAGTTCAATCTTCTAATAACCCCTGTCACTTAAATTCCCTAAATCACAGTGTGAAACCCTAAAAAAATTTTCTTTCCTGAAAATTGGAGTTTCATTGAAGATGAAAGTGGAGAGGGAAGACGAAATTGAAGAGAAAAGTGCAAAACCAAGAGTAATATGAAAAAGAGAACCAAGATTCAGTAATTTTCTTGATTATAAGTTGTTAAATTGTTAAATTTCTACACTTGCGTTGTTTTCGTGAAGTTTAGGGTTTGATTGAGCTGTTAAATTTTCTTGATGGAAGAGAAGATCAACAATGAGAATTTGATAGAGAGAGAGAGAGAGAGAGAGAGAAAGAAAAGTTCAGCAACGCGAATTTAAAGGAGAGAAGAACCAATGCGAATTCAGAATTTGAGAGAGAGTGAAGTTTAGGGTTTGATGGAGCTATTAAATTTTCTTGATGGGGAAAAAGATCAACAATGAGAATTTGAGAGAGAGAGAGAAGTTCAACAATGTGAATTTAAGAGAGAGAGAGAGAGAAGTTCAGCAATGCGAATTTAAGAGAGAGAAGAACCAATGGAGGAAAAGGTTTACTTATGGAGGAAAATTCTTCCTCCAACGGTCGTTAATATGAATCATTAACAGGGATAATAAGTAATTGACAGTAAACGTTACATACGCTTATTAATGGAGGAGTACAATGTGGAAAAGTTAAAAAAACTCAAGGGTACGGTGTAGAATAAAAAAACATAGAGGTACAACGTAGAATTTTGAAAAACACAGGGGTATATCATAGAAAAACCCTTTATTTTTATTTTAACTTATATTCACTTTTTAAAATAAGTTTTATGAATTTTCCATGTGTCATGACAATCTTTATGTATTATTAGCTTATATAGTTAATAAGTTAATAATTCCAAAAGGAATAAAGAGTTGGGCCCTGACTACCTCCAATCACTACTACATTTTTTATCAAATGCAACCCCTTAAAATGGGCTAGTGCAGCGACACCTTTAATACCGTTGCAATATGAGGGGCTAGTGCAACGGCATTTGATAATATCACGCTAGAAGTATAGTTATTGCAACGGGTTTGAGCTAAGCGTTGCATTAGGTGTCGTCGCGTTGCAATTGGTAGAGCAAACATACAGCCTGCTCATACACCAAATTAACGCCCAATTCTCAGTCGTCGAACCGCCTAATCTCTCTCTTGGTTTTAATTCGCTGCTCACTGCCAGATCTCTCTCTTGATTTCGCTGCTCACCGCCGAACCGAAGCATCCACCGGTGATATTTTCCTGGGTCTTCTCACGCCAGCGAACGGTGTAAGTCTTTCTCTCTCTCTCTCTCTCTCATGATTGTTTAGCTGTGGAGAAGACGTGCAAATTAATAGAAGCGGAATTTTAATTCTAACCCTAATAGTCAACTTACTTTCGCGAAAATTATTGATATGTTGTTTACATTTTATTTCGATATAGGGGAGAACATGTGAATTGATAATTAATTTAGTTTCTGAAATTTAGCTGACATATAAGCTGTAAATGAATTTACTTTTCTGGTTTTTGTTCGAAATACCGTGGATTAAATTGCTTTCAGTCAGTTATTTTTTCTGATTTTTTGAGTTATTGTTTGAAATTGAGTACATGAAATTTGACTAGTAGTTTATTGAATGTTTATTGGATGTGAAGAGTGGTGATGTTGTATAGAGGAGTGATAAGTTGAGGATGGTTAAACATACATTAGAGAGAGGACTTTGGGCAAGTATTTTTGATCTTTGACTTATATAGTTGTCTTTTAGGGTTCTCCTGTCTAAATAAGGAGGCATTGTCGCCATTTCCTAAAGAAAACATTGACAAAATGATTAGATCTCACTTCTTTGGTGTACCTTGATAGTGGATCATTCTACTTCCTGAGGTTGGTCTTTACCTCGGCTAAGGGATGATCCTAGTTTAGTTAGTAGAGCCGTAGGGCTGAAGAGTGAGGATTGTAGTTGCTCCACAGATCAATCCTTAGGTAGTTGGTCTCAACCTAGCAGGTTGGAATCTGATTTTATGCTATGAAAGTATCCCCTCTGTCTTTCTTTATATATATTTCCCTTTTCCTAAAATCTACCATCAAACCTGTTATTTTGACAAACTTATTGAGTTAGATTTATGTCATATTAAAGCTAAGAGGACTATAAATTATTGAGTTAAATTTATGCTTATATTTCTCGCTGATTGTATGTAGATTTTTATCTTGACGAAATGATTTGGGTGTCAATTGATCGTTTTTGGAGAATTGAAGTATGCTTTTGCATAATACATTCTAGTTAGTGGTTGGATTATCTTGATTAACCTGTTTACTTTGCCAATCTTTAATGGGTTGGACTTAGTTTTGCAATTTGGGACACAAATTCAAGCTCTAGTGAAAGCCTGCTTCAATTTTCAATCACCGTTTGTGATTAGAACAATTTCAGTTATTGATTAGGTTCATAAATTTGGACTATGATAGTGCTTTTCCCTTTGGTTAATTGTTCTAGTTCATAATTATAGGTGTTTAGAGATGAAATTTTGAATTCGTATTAAAAAATTGGAATATCCGGGGAAATTCAACTTTCGGCAAACAAACAGAAATTAAGCGGAAAGGCTGGTTTTCTCAAGGACAATCTTACACTTGCTTATTACAATGTTGGAGATGGCGAGACTTTAACACTTTCATTGAGGGAGCGTGGTGGCAGAAAGAGATGAGCAATTTACTTGAGCACCCGATGAAAGACCCTTGTTGGAATACTTTCTAAAAACTCTCCATATATTTCTGTTGTCCATGATTACTCTCTTTTGAAGTGATTTCCTAGATATTTTTGTGATCATGTATATTTAGTTCAATCTTGTAACTTGAAATTTATTGTCACTAATCTGATTCTATTTGCCTTTGCAGCTGAATCACTTGTGCTCTCAGGTGATGTCATGATTCTGACACTACTTTTCATCGAGTTTAGTAGCCATCAGTAATGTAATTCCGTTGTCCACTGCTTTTTTAGTCAGTTCGTATTTTTCTATTCTACTGCTCTCTGCCATTGACATCCCATGCATCCAACAGGCTTACTTCTTACTTCTATGGCATTTATAGTGTTGTAAAAGAGATGTTGCTCAAGCTGTACTTCAGTAATGTCTTCCTTGCACAAAGTGCTTTAACGATGCACTACAAAACCTATAGCAGGAACTTCGGGGTAATTCTCTTGTACCAAAATCAGATTTAGTTCAGGCATGTCGAAAAGTGAGTGCTTCAGCTATAACATTTTCATTTCTAGTCTCTTTTTTTTTATTGTCATCTTTTGATTATATTGTATTTTCTGATGGTGCTCGACGTGAGAGGGAAAGTTCTTTTATTGGTATATGTGTGAGATTACTGGTCTTTTTACTCCTTTGGTCTTGATCAGTGGCTGGATGACAGAGATGGTACTAATGTCATGCATATTCTAGAAGCAATTAACAGGTACTCTGTTCCTCTTCTATTTTGATAATGTTATTAAGGAAAACCGGGGATGATTCGGATATATAACTTGGTTGCTAAAGCCAAAAGTAGCTTTTAATTAAAGTTGGAGCAATATCTTTGAAGGCAGCATTTTACTAGATACGAGTCATATGACCACGACCACATTGTTTATTTAGTTTGTCTTTGATAGGATTTTGTTGTTGTTGTTGTGTTGCTGCTGCCTGTTGGGATATGTGATCAAGCATCACTTGTCTAATGAAGTGTTATCTTTGTTATTATATATTGATATAATTTCAGTAGTGAAAAATTAATTTTGTTTGATCTCTTTGCAGTTCCTGGCGTGACTGTTAGTTGTAGCTTGTCAAACTAGATTTCTTTGCCAAATCAAATTGCATCGTCGATGAACGCTACTCCTATAGTTCCTCTCGAAAGATCAGTAAGTTGATGGATGGTTCATTGATCAGAATGTCTTCAACTAGGAAAGCGAAGGTTAGATGTGGTAGTTCTTAGAACTTTCAAAGCTCCTTGTTGGTGATGGTTGTCTTTATGTAGCAAACTATGCCCTGAATATATCTATTTGTTTTTTTTAAATGTATATGTATTTGTTATTTAAACTCTATGTTTGGTAATCAATTAGAAATGTTTGATTTTTGATTAATTTAATTATATATGTTTGAATTTGTAGGTGGTCCCAAAACAAGAAATGGAACACCATGTTCAATAAACGAGTTGCTTATTAATTGGAAGGCATGGAAGCACTTTGGATACACATTGATTTATTAGAGTCTTTTAGTATGTAGAAGTTCTATTGCGAATTTTGTTTAGTTTTATTAGTTAATATGCGTATAATTATATATATTGTAAGTTTACCCATTGGCATGAATATTGTACGCATAAATTTTCTTTAGGATATAAAATTTCAAATTAAATTTATAAATATATAGTTTTATATATATTAATCTACTACTACTACTAGGCTATTACAATGTTACAATTGCATTGGCTATGGAGGCATTTCAATAGGTGTTAAAATGAGGCATAATATTCTATATAAAGGCGTTGCAATAGCTATGTGATAGTGCTGCAATATATAGGGCAGGCGTTGCTATAGAAGCCAAAATGGGACACAATATGAGTAGTAGGGTCGTTGCAATAACTATCGAATGGCGTTGCAATAGATATAGAGGCGTTGCAATAGACCTTATAGATGACGCAACGACTCTTTACACCTATTGCAACGGCTTCAAATGCAACGGTTGCCTACTGCAACGGTATTTGGCTCTAATGCAACGAATTTTAGGCAGTTGCATTAGGCTTTAAATGTAGTAGTGAATATGGAAAATCCTCTCTTGGCTATAGGTAGACTTGATAGTCCCGCTATTTCTTTTTAATTTACTCACTTTATTTTGGGGAGAATCAAGCAAAAAGTCCAAAAGAGTGAGAAAGAAACTGAAAAGTGAGATAGAAACTAAAAAAGTGATAGAAAAATTGTAAAGTGACTTATTATATTAAAAAGCGAACCACATGGGTGGAAAAGGAGGAGAAAATAGACGAGACCTGTTACCAAAAATATAAAAAGTAACAGTGTGAAGATTTAAAAAAAGGGATCAATAAGAAAAGTGTCTAGATAAATAAAAACGAGGGAGTAGTATCATACTCCCTCTGCTTTGTAATACTTCCCGTTTGTTTTTCAAAAGTGAAAGTTCATCAACTTTGATTATATGTCAGTATGCCTACATTTAGGAAAAAAAATAGTATTATACAGGATATTGTTATAATATTGATTTTAACGTTTCTAACCAAGTCATCAACTTTATATAATTTTAGTAATCCATAATTAAAAATCTGAATGGTTAAAGATGTGGCATCGATACAAATATATTAAAAGGCGTTCCTATCAAAGGAATAATGCCACGTGGCACTCTTCTCAAGCTTCTAATACACACGTTTATAATCTCAATTAAAAATATTAACATTATGTATTTGCTAGTATTCGAACACATGACTTTTGAAATGAAATGTGAGAGTTTAACCACTAATCCAATATAATGTTAATGTTTAATATTTCAAAGTAAAACATAATAAAGTCTTATAATTATATGTAATTATAAAGACATAGATAAGCTCTTTGATCTATAACACTTTTATTAAGTAATAACATTCTCTTCCCCTCAAAAAAAAAAGCAATAACATTCTCTCACCCTAATTCCATTGAAATTGTTATTTTTATCTCCAATTCCTTATAAGTTTTTTTAAAGCAATTTATCATGCCATGACGTCCATTTTTCAATTTCGCACTAGACAAAATATTACGAAAAACTAATAAAATAAAGTATGAGATTTATGAATAATAATATATGTGATAATTGTAACTGACTCGGGGGATCGCCCAGGCCAAAATACTAGTTAAAATTATGAAAAAACGCTACTAAATAAAGTATATATTCATATAGTAAACCAAACAAGTAGCATATATAAATGTATATTTCCTACACTTCCTAAAAATTGTAACTGTTTGACTTTTGTATTATTCACATACCTTACTTAGACTATAAGCATTTAAAAGTTTATATACAATAGACTTCAAACTATTGCAATATCTTTAGAAAATTGAGGAAGGATATAACATTATTTTGTGCAACTAGACCATCCCTTCATTTTCCCATATGTTATTCCAACCTCTCCTAATCAAGTGACATTATTTAATTGTAGGGGATCTCTGACTATATTATTACTACAATGACGATTAGTGAAAAAATGTCACGTTTTTGCTCATTTGCTCAATCATTGCGAGCGCGCCCCTAAATGAGCTCAAAGAACAATTAATCGTGTTCGAATTTAAACTCGGAGCTGAAAAATACAATCGTGTTCAGATTTATACTCGGATATTCAATTGAAAACGCAAAAAAAGTTGTGATGATTTAATAATTCGGTTAGAAATACCCTGGTCCATGAATAAGGATTCGGCCTAAGTCGCGGTAGATCAACATCCCAACTTGATGTTGCGTACTTATAATTGATTCCTGAATAGTTGAAGAAAAAAGGACCTTTATCGTGGTCACAGCACCATAATAGGAGATGTCATACATTGAGCGTACAATTAAATTAGTAATTAATGTCAAAAAAAAATTAGGCCAGTAATTATTAAATGTTCAATTGCTTGTTTTAATTTGGAGTTTTCCAATTGTATTTATGTATTCACTAGTTTTCAAACTCATATATTACAATTTACACGCACAAGATTAAAAGATATTATGTGACATTATGTATGTTGTGGGACTCTTAAGTCTAGTATTACTTCGGTCCCAACAGGGGGTAGATGATGGTGTACAAGGAGCCCAACAGCACAGGGCCCTAAAATTAGAAGGGCCCTAAAATTTATTATTTTTAAAATGTTGACCTCTTATTTGAGGAAATCACCCTTATTTTTCACCCTTAATAAAATTTTCAATGATTAATATCTAAATTTTCAACTTTCTATCTTTAATACCCCAACCTTCCATCTTTATTTTTTATAAATTTGGGGGCCTAATTTTCATGTTAGAACAGGGGCCCCAACAATTCCAAGACGGCCCTGGGTCCCAATTTAATCGCAAACATTTTATCATGCACAGAGTTAATTATAAGTTGTATATAGGAGATTGATAAAGTGGACTTGGATTAAAGTTGATTTAATAGATGATGATAATGTATGTTTTATTGTAAGTACGTAGTTATATGGGTCACTTGACTAGCTAGGGATGACTGAGTGGGTGGGATGAGTATTAATTTATTGTTATATCTACTTTTTTAAAAAAAATAAAGACTTAAGATATAATGATAGAGCGAAACATACTTCCTCCGTTCTAAAATGAATGAAACACTTACCATTTTAGGTCGTTTTAAAATAAATGAAACTTTACTTTATTTGGTATCACTTCTCTTTACCTCTCTCCACTTCATATGAGTCCATCTTTTTCTTTCTCTATATATTTGTCCTCTCCTAAATCCAAGTGCCAAGACCCTACGTATTATTTAAACGGAACGGAGGAAGTATTTTTTTTCATGTCAACCAAATAACCACTTCGACTTTTATATAATACTTAATTCCATTATTCATTTATTGCTGCAAATTAATTGTCACCCTGTCAATACATGATCCTTACATATTTTGGATAAATCATTTATTGTACACGATGAAAACATAATCCGCATAATAAGTGTGCCAAGGGTGCAATTATATTTATTATAAGATCATGTTCCTTTAAACCCAAAAGAATTACCTTCTAAGTCAAAAGTAGGTCATCTAAAAATTATCAATTTAGAAGTTATCATCGTTTACAATAAATTCGGTGCACCCGACTTATTCTACAATATGCAAAAAATTAAATACTTCCTCCATTCTAAAATAAATATTACGAACCAAAATTCAAACCTATGCGAACACCAAATCAGAGAATTATTTCTTATCGAACACCAAAACAAAAATTTCTTTATTTTTAGACACCATTTTAAAAAATCGCTCCTATCTTTTATTTGTTTTGCAACATATGAATATATTCTACCCAAAGCACGTGAAACCGAAACAAAGGATCGAGTTGGTTTTTATATGAAGTATATGCATCATAAGATAAGTTACTTTATCAGTGGCGGGGCTCGCTAATTCATAATAATTCAACTTTCCCATACAAAAACTAACAGTCTATTTTTGGACAAGGTAATGAGTGTTGAATTTTCTGATTAATGATTCTCACCGCAAATAAAATAATAATTAAGCTTTCCCATGAAATTACGCCAGGACCAGGAATAAGGTTTTGTCTAAAATTAACAGTAAGTGGTCCCAAGAGCAAAATGATTGGGTCGGAGACTCGGAATGCTTTAGGTCTGTTCTTTTCACCTTATTGTTAGTCCTTATCAGAAAAAGAAGTTTAGATAAGTTCATATAAGAACTAATAAGATCTAATAAGTTTGGTTCAACAAAAATAGGGTCTGATACTCTCACATGATAAATTATGATAAGTTCAGATAAAAAGTATTAAGTTCTAATAAGTTCAGATATGTAAAAAGTAAGTTAAATAGAACACTTATCAGTCTTGTAACTAGTCTTTGGCTTGGGTAAGGAAGACTTTCGTAGAAGGTAAGAAGATAGCAGGGATGGACATGAACGTAATTGTTCGTCAACAGTTCAGAATCAGCTCCGTAAAGTTTTGTTTGAGCTTCTCTGTTTTGTTAATGAGCCAAGCTTGAGCTTAACATTATAGTTCGAATACTAAACGAGCAAAACTCAAACTCAATAGTGTTCGCTCGAAAGTTCGCGAGCTCTATGAGTATCTTATATATTGTTTCACCGACCAAGGCCATACAACTAATTTAATGACAAAGATAAGAGGATCTTCTACATAACTTGTCCAAGAAGAACACTATTATAATGTCACTTAACAATAACGTTAAGATATTGTATTGCATATTGTTGGCAATAAATTAAAGATGAAAAGTTCAGAAAAATTCAAAAACAGATAAAAAAAATTCAGCAAAAAAATAAAAAGTTCAGAATAAAACCGGAAAAGTTAAGGAAAAATAAGAAAAGTAAGGAAAAATCACAAAAGTTTTAGGAAAAAAAAAGAGAAGTTCAGAAAAATTCAGATAAAACTTTTAAAGTGAAAAGAGCAGACTCTTAAAAGATAACTTATTTACTAAAAAGAAAATATTTATTATAGTAAGATAAATAATTAGTTTCCTAATTCTAGTTGAATTAGATTGTCTGAAATACTAGTTTTACTAGGGAAATAATTACATGTTACAATCTCTTATGAGTCTTATCAACACAAACATTTGATTTTCGTCAGCCATATGTTTTTTTTCTGAGGGACTGACTGGCAAAACAGGTGAATAAGAATCAAATCCAATAGTGATGTCTCTAACATGGTCTGATTTCATCTCAGACCATGGGGACAAAACAATGTGAGCCACACATTTGTGTTTATAGGACCCCCATTTCTTTTCTTTTCCCTTTTCTTTTAATTGCCAAAACTATTTTCTTTTGATTATTTTTTAATTAATTTACCAAAATTTATGAAATTAATTTCTGGAAATCGAAAAAATAATTAAAAGATTTTTTTTTGAAAAAATCCGAAATTTTTTTTTCAGCTTCCAAATAGTAATTCATGTTTGGAAAAAATTTTTGACCAAATTTTTTTTTTACCCATTCTTTCTCCTCCTTGTTCTTGGTGTTCTTCACCAAAAATTCAAGAGCACTTCCTCTTCCACCATTCTCAACTGAATTCCTCCCAAATTCGACCCATTCTTCCACCTTCTCCCTCAATTTCGACCCAATCTTCCATCTTCTTCCTCCATTTCGACCCATTCTTCACCTCCATTTCGCCCCAAACCCTCACCTCCATTGTTGAACTTCACCTCCATGGATTTCGATCTAAACTCTTCACCCGTAGATGAAATGGATGTAATTTGACTTGAATATTTCGCATATAGTAACGAATTAATGATTTTCTATCTTCATTTGTGTGTTTGAGTAAGAATAAACTTGCAATTTATGAAAATTTTCCCCAAAAAAAAAACTAGGGTTTTAGGGAAAATAAAATGCCGGTATTGGTGATTAAATTGCTCTAAAACAATGCACATCACACTTTTATACGACAATTTGTGGTTACATTTGAGTTGTTCATGCTTTAGTTTAGCTATGGTGCAAAAAAAAAAATCAGATTTTTCGCGACCTCCATGGGAGGTTGAGCTGGTTTTCTGTCTAAGTTATTGCAGTAATTTGGTAATTACTAAAGATATTTTGGACATGACCAAACATAAAGAAATATTGGTAATTACTAAACATATTTTGGACATGACCAAAAATAAAATTAAGGTCTGTGAGATAATTGCAATAAATCAATGCATTTCACACTTTTATTGGGTTATATTTGATGCAAAGATCATACTTTAGTTTAGCAATTAGATGAAACAAATTTGCAGCATTTTCGGGACCTCCATTGCACTAGAATGTCACTGGTTTTTTGTGCAAGTTAGTGCAGGGTTTAGGTAATTACTAAATATATTTTGGTCATTACCTAACATAACCACTATATATGTTAAGTAGTCACCTACTTAGATTAGGATATTACCAAACCTGTTAAGGCATTACCTAAAATAATAATTGTCTTGGGCAATGACCTCAAATCATGTGACTATAACATATATATGATGATGGAATTGTATGGTTAAGATGTGGGTTATTGACAACCTAATCTATGAGATTTTAAGTGGTTAATATGAAAACATTGCATCGGGCTAAAACGTTGCATTTTTTTCCTTTTTCTTTTGCTTTCAATGATAGAATTGAATGACTTTGGTGATATAAAAGGTTCATCGATAGAATGTTTATGTGAACAGCGGATTGAAATAGTCGAACAATCTCTAAAAAGAATCCTCTCCATTGTAGTGGAATGTCACTTGTTTTTTGTGCAAGTGAATGTAGAGTTTAGGTAATCACTATAGATATTTTGGTCATGACCTAATACAACCACTACATATGTTAGGTAATCACCTAATTAGATTAGGATATTACCAAACCTTTTAGGTCATTACCTAAACCATTTTAGGGCATTACCTAAAATAATGATTGTCTTGGGCAATGGCAACAAACCATGTGACTATGACATATATGATGAGGGAATTATATGGTTAAGATGTGGGTTATTGATAACATAATCCATGAGCGTTTAAGTGGTTTATATGATAAGATTGCATTGGACTACAACGTTAAAAAAAAAAAAAAAGCCAATATAAACCCCAATCATATGCTTTAAGTAACTCCCAAACATGTTTAAGGGATTACCAAACCCACTAAGTGGATGATGTTATCCCAATCTCAATCATTTATCATTACACAACAAAGCTATCCTATGAGAATTAGACAAGCATGCCACTGGGTCCATTAGGCCCAATACCTCACCAAAGTCCGTGGACTTTAGTTTTGGGCCCTCATCATCCCTCCTTCTACTAAAAAGCTCAAATTAACCCCAATCATATGCTTTATGGTAACTACCAAACATGTTCAGGTGATTACCAAACCCACTAAGTGGAGGATGTTCTCCCAATCTCAATTCTTTATCATTATTCATCAAAGTTATCCTATGGGGATTGGACAAGCATGCCACTGGGTCCATTAGGCCCAATACCTCACAAAACCCTATTGACTTGAGTTTTGGGCCCCCATTGTCCCTCCTTGTACTAAAAAGCCCAAATTAACCTCAGTTCATATGCTTTTAGGTAATTACCAAACATGGTTTGGGCATTACCAAATGTATCCAATCACAATCCTTTATCATTACAAATTAAACCCATCCTATTGGGATTGGACAATCATGACCCTGGGTCTATTAGGCCCAATACCTCACCACAACCCTATTGACTTGAGTTTTGGGCCCCCATTGTCCCTCCTTGTACTAAAAAGCCCAAATTAACCCCAGATCATATGCTTTTAGTTAATTACCAAACATGGTTTGGGCATTATCAAATGTATCCAATCACAATCTATTTTCATTGCTCATCAAAGCCATCCTATGGGAATTTCACAATCATTCCCCTAGGTACATAAGGCCAAATACCTCACCAAAACCCATGTACATGAGTTTTGGGCCTCCATAGTCCATCCTTGTTCTAAAAAGCCCAAATTAACTCCAGATCATATACTTTTAGGTAATTACCAAATATAGTTTGGGCATTACCAAATGTATCCAATCAAAATCCTTTATCATTACACATCAAACCTATCCTATGGGGATTGGACAATCATAACCCTAGTTCCATTATGCACAATACCTCATCAAAGCCTATGGACTTGAGTTTTGGACCCCCATTTTCACTCCTTGTACTAAAATACCCAAATTAACCCTAGATAATATGCTTTTAGGTAATTACCAAACATAGTTTGGGCATTACCAACAGTATCCAATCACAATCCATTTTCATTACACATCAAACCCATCCTATGGGGATTGGAGAATCATGACCTTGGGTCCATTAGGCACAATACCTCACTAAAGCCCATGGACTTGAGTTTTGGGCCCCCATTGTCCCTCGTACTAAAAAGCCCAAATTAACCCCAATCATATGCTTTAAGGTAACTACCAAACATGTTCAAGGGATTACCAAACCCACTAAGTGGAAGATGTTCTCCCAATCTCAATCCTTTATCATTACTCATCAAAGTTATCCTATGGGGATTGGACAAGCATGCCACTGAGTCCATTAGGCCCAATACCTCACACAATCCTATTAACTTGCGTTTTGGGCCCCCATTGTCCCTCCTTGCACTAAAAAGCCCAAATTAACCCCAGATCATATATGCTTTTAGGTAATTACCAAACATGGTTTGGGCATTTCTAAACCTATCGAATCATAATTCATACCCATTACTCATCAAAGCCATTCTATGGGGATTGGCAATCATGCCTCACCAAACCCCATGGACTTGAGTTTTAGGGCCCCATTGTCCCTCCTTGTACTAAAAATCCCAAATTAACCCAGATCATATGATTTTAGGTAATTACCAAACGTGGTTTGGTTATTACCAAAATTATTTTGGCTATTACCAAACCTATTAAGACATTGTTATCTTTTACGTGTTGTGGCATTTTTGGATTAACACATTTATATAATATTGATTAAATTGTACTTAGTATTATTTAGTTCAATTGTTTATTTTTCAATACACTTTGAAATTGGTGGTTTTGAGACTTCTCTTAGTTTCCGTCACGTTTTTGGTAATTACCAAAACTCTATTTAGTAATTACTTAAAGTGTCTGTTCTGTCATCTTCTCCCAACTTCATCTTCAACCTTTCGATTTTTTCTCTCTCCTCTGAAATTCTTCATCTAGTTTGACAATGATAATCAATACTCAAAAACCGCACAAATCGGTCCCAAATCGGCGGTTTCCTAACATCTTACAACAATCCAAACCATGTTTTTGTTAAATTCATAATGACCTAGAATTTTGATTTTGAGTTTCTTCATTTTGAAACTCAAACCTTAATTTCCATGGATATTCGGGCGTTCATGGTTTATATACGATCATCAACTTTATGTTTCTTCATCTATTTAATGGATTTGCAAATATGAAAGAGTGGAAAGTGAAAAAAAATTCCCCAAATTTTTTTTCCCAAAATTTTCCCCGAAAATCGAAAATTAAAACTTCGATTTCACAACTTCTCCATCACAAATTCATGATTTCTTCATGAATTCTTATCATTTCAGGGAAATAGAAGGTCCAAGTAACAAATCTACTGCAAATTCGAGAAGAATCGAAGATCCATGGAAGATTTGAGGGAGGAAGGGGTAGAGGAGAGGAGAGAGAAAATCTGGTTAAAAAAAATTCCCAATTTTTTTTTTGGCCGAAAATAATTTTTCGAATATTTCAGAATTTTTTCATATTTTTTTTTTTCGAAATAATTAAAAATATTTTCAGAAATTAGAATAAATGATTTTGGTATTTTCTAAAATCATTTCAAAGCAAAAAAGAAACGGCAAAAGAAAGCATATGTGGGTGGCTCACATTTTCTGTGGCCCCACATTCTCCATGGTCTGAAAATTCTTAGAATTTGCCGTTAATTTTATTGTAAATACTGCATCACTCGAAATCTCTAAGCAATAATTCAGCATAATTGCCAAGCAAGATCACGTGTCCTGCTAAGTGATATCAGGTGATAATTCAGCATAATGCAATGCAGAGGTCCTCGTGGGAGCCCAATGGTTGGTGCTCCCACCTCCCAACCGCAAGGTCGGGTGTTCGACTCTCATCACTCCCCAATTTGGGGAGTTTGTATAAAAATGTTTGCATGTGGGTATAAATCCCCTTACCTATGCTAACGAAATTAGTACTAGCAGATTATCTTTCCTGAAAAAAAAAAAAAAAAAAAGCATAATGCAATGCAAGATCACGTGTCCTGATATCAGGTAAGTATAAGGACCCATATGGCCATATCCCCTACCAGAGAGGCACAGATTATTATGATAGGATATTATAGTTAAATCATTTCATCAACCATAGACACCCCATCACTATTCACTCTTAGACTTTTATGCCATGATAATCAGCATGAACCCCATCAGATTTCACGTGTCGGTGTATCTACTAGATTAGTACTATATGAGATGCTTGGACAAAAGTGAGATGACGATTACCAAAGGAGTTGTGATAAAACAAGTTAATTATGACTTGGATTATTTTTTAAAATAATGGAAAGTGATATATTACTAGTCCAGAGTTTGCTTTGGCCAACTCATTATTATGTTGGATAATAGAAGTAAAGTTAACACCAACATCCATTCAAAACGCGATAAGATCAAATAAACGGAATTGGTAATAAATTTTAGTGTTTAGGAAATTTTGAGGTCAATATCTATGATACAATGAAACTACATCTCTGAATATGTATTATTTTATTATAAATGTTTATTACTACCTTTTAAAATGCTAATGAATGGTAAATATATGAAGAAATGAGATGTTTAGAAGGTGCATAAACACTATTGCATAACCCTGCACTTTGAGCTACATTTTCCTCTGCAAATTTAAGTTACACTTTAAGATTTTCTCAATATCATCTTTTATTATCATTTGCTAAACAAACAGTTAGCGTTCAAAATGAATAAATGATAGATAAGTTTGGGAAATAATTCTACTTATCGTCTAATACCCCAAAATTTCTACGTGATGGATTCTAAAATATGAAAATGAAACTATTAAAATGAGCGCATGAAAATAAACTTTGATAACACAAAGTTAATAATAACAAATACTTCCTTCTTACATGCCTCGCTCATCTCCTCGCCTTCTCCCTAGCACGCACGCTTTCTCTCTCTCTCTCTCTCTCTCTTCAACCACAAATTAAACACCCACCATCATTTCCACTACCACCATCCGCACATACACCTTCCATCTACTTCATTACTACCTGTTGAAATACACCATGAATTATATGGCGCTAGGATTAACCAAGCATCAGGGTCTCGCTTATGCCATTTTTTTTAACCAAACAACTCACTCGTTTTTAAACTCCTAGAAAATTCTAATTCAGTATTTTTTTTTTCATGTCAACCAAGTAACCATTTAAACTTTAATATAATCCTTAATTCCATTATTCATTTATTGCTGCCAATTGATTTTCACCCTTGTCAATACAATATTTGGAGCCTTACATATTTTTGATAAATCATTAATTGTGCATGATGCAAAAATAATCAACATAATTTGTGTGCCAAGGTTGCATAATAAATTTTTTGTAAGATCAATTTCCTTTAAACCCAAAAGAATTACCTCTTAAGCTAAAAAAGGGCAATCTAAAAGTTATCATTATAGAAGTTATCATCGTTTACAATAGGCCTGTTCTCCCCAGCTTATTTTCAGTTCAGTTCAGTTCAATTCAGTTCAGTTCAGTTCAGTTCCTAAATCATTATCATTACTATTAATTAGTTATAATTTAATTCAGTTCAGTTTAGTTCAGTTCAGTTCAGTTCAATTCAGTTCAGTTCAGTTCAGTTGTTTTATGCCGAAGAGAACAGAAAGTGCAACTCGTCTTATTCCACAATATGCAAAAAGTAATAATTCCTTCGTTCTAAAATAAATATTACGCAAAATTCAAACCTAAGAGAACACCAAATCACGGAATTATTTTTTGTCGAACACCAAAAAAAAATTCTTTATTTTTAGACACTATTTTAAAAAAAATTGCTCCTATCTTTTATTTATTTTGTAAAAGATGAATATATTCCACCCAAATCACGTGAAATCGAAACAAGTTGGTTTTTATATAAAGTAATATTCACCATAAGGTAAGTTACTTTATCAGTGAAGCTCGCTAATTCATAATAATTCAATTTTCTTATACAAAAATTGACATTTATTATTTTGATAAAGTAATGAGTGTTCAATTTTCTAATTAATGATTCTCGTCGGAAATAAAATAATAATTACGCTTTCTCATGCAATCACGCCAGGATCAAGAATAGGGTTTTGTCTAATATTAACAGTAAATGGTCCCAAGAGCAAAATGATTGGGTCGGAGTGCTTTAGGCCTGTTCTTTTCACCTTATTGTTTGTCCTTATCAGAAAGAATAAGTTTAGCTAAGCTCAGATAAGAAGTAATAAGACTTAATAGGTTCAGATTAGTCGATTAACAAAACAAAAGTCTCATACTCTCAAATAATAAGTTCTAATAAGTAGAGGTGTAAGTAGATTGGACTGTATTGGACTTCGCCAAATTCAAATCCAGTCTAAAGTTTTTTGGACTCGAGAAATTGAGTCCAACACCGATCCAAACTTTTTTTGAGTCCAGTCCAATCCAGTCCGAAAACTTTTTTCTTGAGTCCAAATCCAGTCCAGTCCAGTTCGATTATTATATAATATATTAAGTTTTTTCTCGATTTAGGTTCACAATGTTTTCTCATGATTGAATCATTGAAATTCGAAAAATTGGACTCATTATATCCATTCCACAAATTAAGTTACATATATCTTTAAAGTCTTATGAAATGCAAATTGTAAAATACAAAAGATATCAAAAGGGTTAAAGTCTTATATAATATATTAAATTTTTTTTCTAGATTTTGGGTTGGTTCGGGTCAACCCGAAATCGGAAAGGTCGGGTCAGGTTATGATTTTTTGAACTGAAATTAGAATTAGGTTGGGTTTGGGTTAGGGGTAAGCGACCTGAAATATAAATCAGGTCAACCTGAAATTGACCCAACCCGACCTGATTGCCAGCCCTAATAACGCCCTTACAAATCAAAAGTAATTCTCTCAACCCTCAAAAATAACCAACAACCATTTTTTTTTTTTTTTGAAAAGGTAAAACAAGTTGCAAGATTTAAGGAAACAAATAAGAACATTTTTCCTAAAATCATGGATTTTAAAAATTTTAAACTACGTTGTTTAGCAGAGTATGCGCCATCCTTTACATGCATTTGGGTGCATGTTCCTATTTGCAACTTGTACCACCAGTATTATCCACATTGCCCAATTTTCCTAACATGCTCACTTTGACGAAATTAATAACTTATTGACATACGATATATAAGATTAGTTTTCCCTAAAAAAACATAAGATTCATTTCCATACCTGAAGATTCATTATTGCTCCATATCTTCCTTGATTTCCTATGGTACACAATTACAAGAGAGGATTAATTAGCTAGTATAAGGGATTGTTGCAGAAAAATACACCACGGTCCACGTACATAGGTTTTTCTATTTGCTTTTACCTTTGCTGAACAAAAAGAAAGAAAGAGTCGTGCATGTCGGGTTAGTGAGAAAATAGTGGAAAGTGTGTCGCGTGTGGGGTAAGATGGGTTCAGATAGTAAAAAAAAAAAAAGTTTGCAAATTTAAGAATAAAGCTAAAATCGACAAAACAGAAGAAAATCTAAACAAATATATTAAAAGGCGTTCTGAAGCAAGTTTACTCGCCACGTGGCAGTACTGTTCCTTTAGTTGTTTCGTTTTATGTCATCAAGATACATTAAAAAATTAGAAACATATTTCTTACAAGATTCAACCACATGACCTCAAGTTAATATAGTAAAGTTTTAACCAATGAACTATGTACATTAGATGCTCTCTTTTGACATGAAAATATTAATAACCCGGGGCATTGCCCGGGCCTAATAACTAGTTAAATACTAAATACAGTAAGGGGAGTAGAACGGATAGAGTACATTAATCGTACAGAAATTACTATGTGTTCTTTATGCAAACCATAAATAACATCAACCATTTATTCCCTTTTTTATTAGTGCCATAATGCCATTGTTATCTTTCCCAGCTACCAAAAAGTTAGCACATATAATTTTTGCTCATATGAACTTTTCGAAAAATGATTTATATAAAAAAAAAAAAAGGTTAGATCTACATAAGATACACTACTCGTACTTTGAATATGTTAAAACTTCTTGTGAAATATAGTTTCACTGATATATGCCGTTTTGCCGATTCTAACATTAACTAACAATTCCTTGATTTGTAGGCTGACCATTAAGGAAATTTAAAAAGGGAATAATGGTAAGTACCATGTACAATTTCCAGTTAGAGATGGAATGATTTTTCCCGAATATGAAGCACCAGCTATGTAAAGAGGATTTCTTGCAAATTCAGGATGTTCCGTAAGCCACTGTATGCATTGCAAATTAGCACTTGGAGTCATAATATATTCACCAAGTTGCAACAATATTAGATCGGACCATATCATAATCATATTGAACCTGACCATATAAATTAGACTAGAAGTCTAGACTAGACCATTTTTTTCTATAGAGACTACATTACGATGATATGAGACTACACAAAAAGAATTAGATACGCTAGATTAGGTCAAAAAATATCAAACTTCTTACCCCTCTTATTTACACAAAGCTACATATTGCCCAATAGTTCAGATCAAGAAACCAAAAACAAAACAAAGATGAATCCTTAAACTCTATTGTAATACGAGAATTCAAGTCCTCTTGGTTGATCTCTCTAACAAAGAAGATTGATCAAGTATCTATTTTTTTTTTTCAGTGCTACCATTTGGACTTTTGACGCTATTCACAAATTGGACTTCGGCCATCATGTATCATTTATTGCTAGAATATCTATATTTGTTAATAATCTTTGATTATGATTTGTATATATTTAGTGTATAACTTCCTATTATGTAGCCTTAGATTAAGATATACTCTTGTATATTATTGACTGGAGTGATCAATGCAAAGGCACGGAATTCATTTCCTTTATGATATCAAGAGTCCTAGGGCATCTTCTCTTCTGCTTTCGCTGTGCCCCCGCCTTGACTACCCTCCTTCTCTCCGTCAATCCACCATAACCAGCATCAACTTCCTGATCTTCTTATTCTCCTTCTATCCTCCTTCATGGCTGACCCCAAAACCGGGTTTCATCCCGCTCCCGTCATTTCCAATATCAAAACTCATATCCCGGTTGTTCTTGAAATGGAAAACATTCAATACTCTACATGGGCTGAACTTTTCAAGATTCATGCCCGTTCCTATATGGTCCTTCATCATATTATTCTTACGGCAAAAGGTAAAGAGAAGGTACCCACCACTAATGAGGAGAAAGACGACCTTTGGGACACCCTTGATGCTACGGTTTTGCAATGGATTTACTCCACTATCTCGAAAGATCTGCTGAACACTATTATTGAACTAGATGCTAAGGCTATGGACGCTTGGAATCGACTTCTTGATATTTTCCAAGACAATGAGCATTCTCGCGCCGTCACTCTCGAGCAAGAGTTTACTTATACTAAAATGGAAGATTTCACTCCTGCATCTTCTTATTACCAACATTTAAAAGAGTTGTCTGATCAACTACGAAACGTCGGAGCCGAGGTCTCCAATTCTCGGCTTTTTCTCCAAATTGTCTCGGGACTCACTTCTAGCTACAGCATTGTCGGCACTTTAATTCGCCAAAGCAAACCACTACCACCTTTTTATGAAGCCTGTTCCAGCTTGTGCTCGAAGAAGCTGGCATAGCTAAAATGGCTACCACCAACTCCAATGTTGCCATGGTTGTCCAATCTCCCAAAGACTTGGATGACTTAAACTCATTTTCTTAAGATACAACCCCTAAATCTGGTAAAAACACGCAAACTCGTCCTAACACCATCACAACAACCGCAATGGTCATAAAGGTGGCGAGCAGCAGCACCGCTGTGGTGGTCGGCAACATCAACCCACCCAGCCGACTTGGCAGCAGTGGTCCGTTCCTCCATGGAGCTGGATGTCTCCTTGGCATACTACTCCAATGCCTCGCTGTCCATACCCCTCTACTTCATGGGATAAGCAACCTAGTCCTAGTGCACAACCTGGTGTACTTGGGCCAAGGCCTCCTCAAGCATATGCAGTCACTGCTCCTAATGTTGACTATGCACCCACAACATTGAACAAGCTATGTATAAAATGTCTCTCTCTCCACCTGACCCACGATGGTACATGGACACTGGAGTGACATCGCATATGACATCATCACAAGGTACGCTCTCATCTTATTTTATTTTGAGCACTGAACATGGTATAACTGTTGGAAATGGCCATCTCAGGCCCAACACCTATCTTGGGCTCATAGTTCCCCTCCAGCGAGGGACACCTTTACTCACCAACACTCCCTCTCCTACATCTCCCTCACTCGCAGACACGGTCCACTAGCCCACTCCTCCTAATTAATGCCCCAGCCCTCTTCCTACCACATGGCCCAGCACCTGCTCCTATTCATATTACCCATAATTCCCAACGCCCTCTCACTAGAAGTCAACTTGGGATTTTCAAACCAAATAAAAAATATCAGCAAGGTCTTATTACTCAGGTTTACTAAATCCCCCTTTCCCCGTAAAATTGGAAATTGGCCATGGACGACGAATACAATGCTCTTATTAAAAATAAGACGTGGGACTTAGTACCTCGTCTTGCTAATGTCAATGTTATTCGTTCTATATGGATTTTTCATCACAAAGAAAACTCTGATGGTTCTTTTGAGAGGCATAAAGCCCGTCTGGTAGGTGATGGTGCAGGTCAACAGGTTTGCGTGGATTATTGTGGGGACACTTTTAGTCCAGTTGTGAAACCGGCCATGTGCTAAGTCTTGCTCTGTCCATGTCATGGTCCATCTATCAGCTTGACGTCAAAATGCTTTCTTGCACGGCGAACTTAAAGAAACAGTTCACATGCATCAACCTTTGGGATTTAAAGATCCTAATCATCCTAATCATGTTTGTCGTCTAAAGAAATCTCTTTATGGGCTTAAACAAGCTCCCCGGTCTTGGTACCAACGATTTGCAGAATATGTTTCCTCTATTGGCTTTTCTCATAGTATCTCTGACAACTCTCTCTTTATTTACCACCATGGTAATGATATTGCATACCTCCTCTATGTGGATGACATCATTCTCACTGCTTCTTCAGAGTATCTTCGGAAGTCTCTTATGAATCTTCTCAGTATGAGTTTGCTATGAAAGATTTGGGACTCTTGAGTTATTTTTTGGACATCGTCGTGACTCGTCATAAAGGTGGTCTATTTCTATATCAGAAAAAGTATGCTACATAAATTCTTGATCGTGGTGGTATGTGATCATGCAAACCCTCCTCTACTCAAGTTAACACTAAACCTAAGCTTAGTGCTTCCTCTAGCACTTCATATGAAGACCCATCTCACTATCGCAGTCTTACCAGTGCTTTACAGTATCTTACTTTCACACAACCAAATATTTCATATGCCGTGCAGTAGATATGTCTCTTTATGCATAACCCTATGGATGAACATATGCATGCTCTCAAGTGATTTTACGTTACATCCAAGGTACCTTGCATTATGGTCTTCATCTCTATCCTTCCTCAACCTCCACTCTCATCTCCTATACTGATGCAGATTGGGGTGGTTGTCCCGATACTTATCGCTCTACTTCTGGCTATTGTGTATTCCTTGGTGACAACTTACTTTCTTGGTCCAAGCGCCAAGCCACCCTTTCCCGCTCTAGTGCTGAAGTTGAATATCGTGGCATTGCTAATGTGATTTCCGAATCATGTTGGTTACGTAATCTTATTCTAGAGCTTCATTGTCCTCTTAACAAGGCTACTTTGG
Source organism: Beta lomatogona (assembly GCA_947646795.1). Taxonomy (NCBI): domain Eukaryota; kingdom Viridiplantae; phylum Streptophyta; class Magnoliopsida; order Caryophyllales; family Amaranthaceae; genus Beta; species Beta lomatogona. Next base: position 123,832 of record CANSNZ010000644.1, read on the forward strand.
TCTGTCGCGATAACGTTAGTGTCATTTATCTATCGGGCAATCAGGTTCAACATCAACGCACTAAACAAATTGAAATTAACATTCACTTTGTTTGTGAAAAAGTTACCCGTGGTCAAGTACGAGTCCTTCATGTTTCTTCGTGCTATCAAATCGCCGATATATTCACTAAAGGACTCCCTTTGATATTATTTGAGGATTTTCATGACAGTCTCAGCGTACGTCAACCTTCTGCTTCCATGATGAGTGAGATTTATCTCACTCCTAGGGTAGTTTTTTAGGCTATTTTACTTGATTTATTTTGCATTTTAGTTCCTTTTTCCTTAATTTCACCTCTTTTTCTATCTAACTCTCTCTTAGCACGTGTGTACATGTATTTGCATCCCCTCCCCTACTCTTCTATTTGATCTTTGATGTGTAGGAACTCAAGCTTCTACAAGGTAAGAGGGGAGCAAACAAAGGGAAGCAAGAGTTTGCCCGGGAAGCTCAAGGACCACCCGAGCAAAGACACTCGCCCGAGCTCCAGGAAATCCGCCCGAGCAAATGCGCCCGCCCGGGCTATGTGACGGCTCGCCCGGGCCATGCCGCCCGCCCGGGTTGTATGATCGCCCGCCCGGGCTCATCAGCGAGCAATCATTCTGCCTCATGCCTGGATTTTTAGCGCACGCCCGGGGTACCAGACCGGGCCCATCTACCCTGCACCGCCCGGGCCACCATGGGGCCCGCCCGGGGTCATCTTAATAGCCCGCCCGGGCCCCTGTTCGCTGGGCCTTTTCCGGATTTCTTTTCTTTTACGACTCGTGTAATTAGAGGGGGTATAAATACCCATCTACCCTATTTTGGAAGGGGGATCCCAGAATTTTTAGAACCCTAAGCTTACTTACTAGTGTAGGAGAGAGAAAACTTGGCTCAAGAGGTGTAATTTGGAGATTGAAAATCAATGAAAAAGTGACAATTTCTTTGAAGTTTCTTGTTTCCTTAGTAATCCTCTCAATCCTTTCTTCTTTTCTCATTGTTTTTATGCATTTCTACTTTGTTAGTTTCATGCTTTCATTACTTAATCTTCATGCTTAGTAGTTAATTTAGATTAAAGTTTCCATCTTTTCTTAGATTCTTCTTGTTTACTCACTAGATTTTATCTTGTTTTTGCTTTAAAGTCTTGATTTTTGGTTTTTGCTATTTTTAGATTGGTGATTTATCGCTAGTTTTTCCATGTTTAGGATGTTTGGTAGTATAATGGGTAGTGAGTAGTTCATTAACTAGGATTGGGAGTAGCCCAATCATTGTTTGCATCCTATTTTCATGGGTAGAGTTTATTGGGTTGATTATGCTTGGGATTTGTGCAATTTCAATCTTTAATGTTGATTGGTGACTTAGTTGATGTGAGCTCCATCACCTTTTGATCCTTTTGTTGCCCATTTAATGGTTTACTTTTACGTGGTTGACCTTCATGATCGATTGATTAGTTGCTACACATCACTTGTTGATTGGTATTAACTTGGGTTTGATTTCAATTCCTAACTTGGCCTAGTTAGGTGATAACACCTCGAAATATAGGTTTTGTTGCCATAATTAGGACTCTAAACTCCCTAACAACGATTTTAGAGGTGTTTAGGTTTGTTTATTCCCTTTGCATATCCCCAATATTTGTCAACCCCTTTATCTCTATTTGGTTGTTGGATGTGAACTATGATTGTGGTGATTTCCCATTCCTAGTGTTTTTCCTAATTTGATTCCAATAGTTTTAATCACTTAGTTCAACCAAAACTTGACTATTTCTTCGACTTAGCTTACTTGTAGCGACTCTACCTTGGTGAGACCTCCGATCCTTGTGGTTCGACCCTTACTTACCACTTGACTAGTTTAGGTGGATAGTTAGGTTTTTTATTTGACATTAGGGGAGTTAGTAACGACCTAGTTTTCCCTTGTTCAAATTGGCGCCGTTGCCGGGGACCGGTGTATTTTCATTGAGTAGTAGTTTTGTTTGTGAGTCTAAGTCTTTATTTTTTTTTCTTTTCTTGTTCTTTTGTTGTTTGTGTGTTGGTGTCATTTGATTGCTTAGTTGTTTGAGTACCCCTCTTGAGCCTTGTTGTCTTGTATGCCAAGAAGCAATCGTGCCTTGCCCCTTATTCCATTTGATAAGGAACTAGAGAGAACCGTAAAAGCTATAAGAAGAGGGTTGAGAGGCGAGAGAGTGCAAGAGCAACCACATCCTACCTCCACCATTGGAAGTCCTCGAAGTGCTACAAGATCCTCTAGTTCCGAGGAATTTGAGGAAATTGAGCAAGAAATGGGGGAAGTAAACAACCGGAGTTTGAGAGACTATGGTGCTCCTATGGCATATACTCCAACAAGTGCCATTGTTGCACCCACCACACAAGCAAATGATTTTGAGTTCAAACCGGCTTTCATTCAACTCATTTCGAACAATCAATTTGGGGGTAGTTGCCATGAATGCCCTCGAGAACACTTGAGGAGATTTACTGAATTTTGCTCGACGGTGAAGCACAATGGAGTCACACAAGATTACATCCGCCTAAGCATGTTCAAGTTCTCCTTAAGAGATGAAGGATCACGTTGGCTCATGGACTTACCTCCTAACTCACTCACCACATGGGAAGAAGTCACCAAAGCTTTCTTGGGCCAATTTTATTCTTTGCAAAAGACGGCCGAAATGAGAGCTAAAATTGTGACATTCAATGATAAAGAAGGTGAGAGTTTAAATGAAGCATGGGAGAGATTCAAAAGCCTCTTGAGGGAGTGTCCACATCATGACATGGGAAAGGAGATGCAACTCCATTGTTTCTACAATGGACTTTCTTCTCACAACAAGATGAGTCTAAACGCGGGAGCGGGTGGACCCATAATGATGAAGGGGGCGGATGAAGCTCTTAGAGCAATTGAACATGTGGTTCAAAATGACCGAGATTGGAACAAAGGGGAGCGCACTTCAACCTCCAAGAGAGGTGGAAGGTATGAAGTTGATAGCATTGATTTACTTACTTCTAAAGTAGATGCTTTAGTTAATCAATTGAAATCATCTACTATGTCCCCCTCCTCATCTAATGTCTCCATGCTTGGTCATTCCCAAAACCCCAACTCATGTCCCCCTCCTAACATGTCTCATGTGAATAGTTATGGGAACACTCCCCATTCCGGGCATACTAACATGCCCATGCATTTATTGTTTTGTGATACTTGTGGAGCATACGACCATTATTCTTCCCAATGCAACTTGGTAGACCCTAACATCACCTCTCCTTCCTCCATGGAACAAGTCAATGCCCTAAACCAGAAATTTGACCCATATTCGAACACTTTTAATCCGGGTTGGCGTCATAACCCGAATTTTGGGTGGAAGAACCAAGGTCAAAGCTCTAGTCAAAATGGATTTCAAAATGTGGGTCAAAATGTTTATCAAAGTCAAGGTCAAGGCCAACATGGATACAACCAAGGTCAATACCGTGGTTCGTATCCTAATCAAGGCCAATATTCAAATGCTAGACCTCCCCCGGGGTTTCAAGGGAACCAAAGGCCTAATTACAACTCCCCTCAACAAGCACCTCTTCAATTAGGACCGCCCACCACCACCACTAGTCTAGAGAGTATGATGCAAACGTTTATGACTAATCAAGCTAAAGAGACTAGTGAGATGAGAGATAGCATTAAGCAAATGCAAGTTCACAATAAAATGCTTGAGACTCAATTAGCTCAAATGGCGGGTTCTATGAAAGGAAATTCCACTACCCAACTCCCTAGTCAAGGTGTAAATCCTAATGAACAAGCTCATGCTATAATCACTAGGAGTGGTAGACAATTGAGGGATGGGAGTGTAAATGGGAGTGTAAATGGGAGTGAGGCAAAGAAAGATGAAAAACAATTGACCGATGACTTGATTGATGATGCGGATGAGAGAGATGATGACCCCCCTACCCCACCACCAAAAGCCAAAGATGATGGGCTAGTCACAAGCACCCCACCTCCTTATGTAGCAAAGCTTCCCTACCCAAGTAGGTTTGCTTCTTCTAAGCTTGATGACCAATTTGCTAAGTTCCTTGAAGTCTTGAAAAAGCTCCATGTCAATATCCCATTCACCGAAGCACTAAAACAAATGCCAACTTATGCTAAGTTCTTAAAAGAGATTCTATCCAAGAAAAGGGACCTAGATAGTGTGGACACCATTAACTTGACCGAGAGTTGTAGTGCTATAATTCAAAACAAGTTACCCACTAAGTTGAAGGACCCCGGTAGTTTCAATATACCATGTGCTATAGGTGACATGACCATTGACCGAGCTTTATGTGACTTAGGAGCTAGTGTCAGCTTGATGCCACACTCCGTTTGCAAAAGATTGAACCTAGGAGAGTTGAAGCCCACTCACATTTCACTTCAATTGGCCGATAGATCGGTTAAGATGCCCATAGGAAAGTTAGAAGATGTCCCCCTTAGGGTGGGAAAATTCTATATTCCCGTGGACTTTGTGGTGCTTGAAATGGATGAAGATCCAAATGTTCCAATCATCCTAGGTAGACCATTCTTAGCTACGGCGGGGGCAATTATTGATGTTAAAAATGGCAAGCTAACCTTGAGAGTAGGAGATGATAAGATTGAATTCAACCTCTCACAAATCATGAAATGTCCACCATTTACGGATGATTGTTTTAGAGTTGAAACGATTGATTATCATGTTCCCCAACCCATGCATGCTTATGATAATGATTTTCTTGCTCTTGCATTGGTTGATGATGGTTGGGGAAGTGATGAGGTGAAGTCAATAGTTGAGCTACTTGACTCCACCCCCACTATTGAACCGTTTGAAGATGTGTTCTTGGCTATTGATGAGGAAGAGGCAAAATTTTCAAAAAGTGATACTAAAGCTCCGGAGGTAGAATTAAAACCTCTACCTTCGAACCTTAAGTATGTTTTTCTTGGTCCTTCCTCTACATACCCTGTAATTGTAAATGCCGAATTGAGCCAAGAACAAATCTCCAAATTGCTTGATGTGTTACGATTGCATAAGAGTGTGTTGGGCTATACAATTGATGATTTGAAGGGGATTAGCCCAACTCTTTGTATGCATCGTATTCTCTTGGAGGATGATGCTAAACCTTCAAGAGAAAGGCAAAGGAAATTGAACCCTTCAATGATGGAAGTTGTAAAAAATGAGGTCCTTAAACTACTTGCTTCGGGGATCATCTATCCTATTTCGGATAGTAAGTGGGTATCCCGGTGCAAGTAGTCCCTAAGAAGGGGGATGACGGTGATTCGCAATAATGTAGGCGAACTCATCCCCACTAGGACCGTTACGGGGTGGAGAATGTGCATTGATTATCGAAAATTAAATGTCTCCACTCGAAAGGATCATTTTCCATTGCCTTTCATTGATCAAATGTTGGAAAGATTAGCGGTGCATAACTATTTTTGTTATCTTGATGGTTACTCCGGATTCTTTCAAATCCCCATTCACCCGGAGGATCAAGAAAAAACAACTTTCACTTGCCCTTATGGTACCTACGCTTATCGTAGGATGCCATTTGGGCTATGTAATGCACCGGCAACTTTCCAACGTTGTATGATGGCAATCTTTGCCGACATGATTGAAGATACCATGGAAGTTTTTATGGATGATTTTTCCGTATGTGGTTCTTCATTTGATGCTTGCTTATCTAACCTCACTCAATGTTTGGAGAGATGTGAGAAATCCAACCTTGTCCTTAATTGGGAAAAATGTCACTTTATGGTTCAAGAAGGCATTGTTCTTGGGCATAAAGTGTCATTCCAAGGAATTGAGGTGGATAAGGCTAAGGTTGAGGTGATTGAGAGACTTCCACCTCCAACTACGGTTAAGGGGGTGAGATCTTTTCTAGGCCACGCCGGTTTTTACCGGAGGTTTATTAAAGATTTCTCTAAAATCACCAAACCTCTCACAACTCTTCTCCAAAAGGAGAGTGAGTTTGTATTTGATGATGTGTGCCTAGATGCTTTTTGCAAGATTAAAGAAGCTCTCACCTCCGCTCCAATTGTCCAACCACCGGATTGGACACTTCCTTTTGAGCTTATGTGTGACGCAAGTGACAATGCTATTGGAGCGGTACTTGGTCAAAAGAAAGAAGGGAAAACTCATGTGATATACTATGCTAGCAAGACCCTCAATGATGCGCAACGCAACTATACAACCACCGAGAAAGAGTTATTGGCGGTTGTATATGCCTTTGAGAAGTTTAGATCATACCTTGTTGGGTCCAAGACTATTGTGTACACCAATCATTCGGCACTCAAGTACTTGATGTCTAAGAAAGATGCTAAACCAAGGTTGATTCGATGGGTCTTGCTTCTTCAAGAATTTGACATAGAGGTGAGAGACAAGAAAGGATGTGAGAATGTTGTTGCGGATCACCTCTCTAGATTAGAGCCTATGGAACTTGGTATGGATGATGCTCCCATTAATGAAGACCTTCGTGATGATGCCTTGTATGCTATTGAGAGCAATGACCTCCCTTGGTTCGCCGATATTGTGAATTTCTTAGCTTGTGGTGCAATTCCCCCTGAATTTACACCACAACAAAGGCGCAAGCTCAAGCATGATTCAAGATATTACATATGGGATGAGCCCTTGCTTTACAAGAGGTGTTCCGATGGCTTATATAGGAGGTGTGTTCCTAATGAAGAGATGAAAGGAGTTCTTGAGATGTGTCATTCTTCCCCTTGTGGAGGACACATGGGATCAAACAAGACCGCCGCCAAGGTTCTTCAAAGTGGTTTGATTTGGCCCACACTCTTCAAGGATTCATGGGCTTTTGTCAAAACTTGTGATCGTTGTCAAAGAACCGGGAATATTTCCAAGAGGGATGAAATGCCTCAAAATTCAATCCAAGAGCTTGAGGTATTCGATGTGTGGGCAATTGACTTTATGGGACCCTTTCCCTCCTCTTGTGGCAATCTCTACATTCTTCTTGCGGTGGATTATGTCTCCAAATGGGTCGAATGTCTTGCAAGCCCCACCAATGATTCAAAGGTCGTGACTAAGTTGTTCAAAAAGACTATCTTTCAACGGTTTGGTGTGCCCAAGGCCATTATAAGTGATGGGGGATCCCATTTTGCTAAGAAGTCATTTAAGCTCTCTTAGCTAAATATGGTGTTCACCATAGGGTTGGTCTCTCTTACCACCCTCAAACAAGTGGGCAAGCCGAAGTGTCAAATAGAGAGATCAAGTTGATCCTAGAAAAGACCGTGGATAGGAATAGAAAGGATTGGTCACTTAAACTTGATGATGCACTATGGGCCTATCGAACCGCCTTCAAGACTTCCATTGGCACCACTCCATACAAGTTGGTGTATGGAAAGTCTTGCCACCTTCCGGTGGAGCTTGAGCACAAGACTCATTGGGCAATCAAGGCCCTTAACTTTGATTTGAAGAGTGCGGGTGACAAGAGACTCCTTGATCTTAATGAGCTTGAAGAACTCCGTATGGAAGCTTATGATTGTGCAAGCATATACAAAGCTAGGAGCAAAGATTGGCATGACAAGCACATTGTTAAGAAGGAGATCCATGTTGGTGACCAAGTACTCCTCTACAACTCACGATTGAAGCTCTTCCCCGGAAAGCTCAAATCAAGATGGAGTGGCCCTTATGAAGTTAAGGAAGTTTTTCCTTATGGCTCGGTCACCATCTCTTGTCCAAGCCAAAGCCCATTCAAGGTCAATGGGCACCGATTGAAGAAATATTATGGTGATGCCTTTGTTAGAGCAATCTCTACTACTATCCTTGGGGATTTTACCCCCCCCTCCTACCACTTGAAGCACACATTTCACTATGGTCAAGCTAAAGACCTTAAAAACAAGCGCTTTTTGGGAGGCAACCCAAATTCCTACTCTCTTCCTTTCATCACTTTCTTTTCCTTCTCAATTTATTTCTACTTTTATTTTATTTCTTTTATTGATTTTTAACTTTCCTCACTAACTCTTGTTTTTTTTATTGGTGTAGGTACTTCAAAAAAAAAAAAAAAAAAAAAAAAAAAAAAGGCAAAGAAACAAGTAAAACGGAAAAAAAAGAGGAAGTCCAAGGATCAAATGAGCTCGCCCGAGCTCAAGACGGACCGCCCGGGCCATGCAGCCCGCCCGGTCTATGTGACCGACCGCCCGGGAAAACAAATTTGAGGCATTCTGCCTCTTGGCGAAAAATTCACAGCCCGCCCGGGCGATGAGCACGGGCCAGCCCACCCTGCACCGCCCGAGCTCAGTTAAGCCCGCCCGGGCTTTGTCCATTCGCCCGCCCGGGCTCTGCATTCCAGCCGAAAAAAAGAGAGTCTCGTGCCTCTTTCTTTCTTCCTCCCTCCTCATTCTCAACACATCTCCCTCACTCTCTCACTCATCTCCCACTCAAAAAAAACCCTCAAACCCTCACATTTCAACCTCTCAACTCCTCATTTTTCCATCAAATCCACTCATTTAAACCACAAAATCACCACATTTTTCATCTTCTTTACAAAAACCCCAACAAATTTCACTCTTTAACTCACAAAAATCCCCATCTTTCACAAACCCTCAAACCTAAACTTTCTCTCTCCTCCATTAACACTCAAGGAAGCTTCAAGGGTAGAAGAGCATCACATTTTGGGATAAAAGAACAAGATTTTGCAAGGTTTCAAGGAATTTCTCCATTGTTGGGTAACAAATTCCTCTAACTCTTGTTTATTCTCATTTCTTCATGTCAATATCCTAGTTATAATCTAGTTTCTCCCCATTATTGTTGTTCCCCTTGATTGTGGTGTAGGATAGTTGATTAGTTGAAATTATTATGCTACATTAGATAATTGTTTGTGATTTGATTGTGGTATTAGTTGTGATTTGATTGTGGTATTAGTTGTGGATTAGTCTTTGATTAGTTTTTCTTTATAGTTTCCTTTTAGTTGTGAAATAATTGTTGGTTTTGTGTGGTTTGCTTGTGGATTAGTTGGAATTTGTATTCGAGACTTGTTGAAATTGTAAGATTAGTGTTTGTGTTCTTGTCTAGCTTTGCAAGTTTGACATTGACCTTGTTGAGTTAATTTGTGATTGCAATTTGAGAATTAGCTTTAGTGATTAAACAACCTCGACATTGTAGTTAAACGAAAATTTACGATTTTCGATTTTCATAACAATGTCAAGGCCGTCTAAAATCCGTAAATCTAATTTATCTCAAGATGCGACCACAAATTCTCATCAACAAGACTCCTCCCAACCATGGAGGAGATTCAATATCACACTTACAAGCGCTGCCGAGAAAAGCCTTTTTCGGACGCACTTCAAACGCGAGTTTAAACCAACAAAATTTTACCATCGACGCTCATGCACTGTATTGGGCATTGATGAAGATGTGCGTTTGTTGTGCGCACGAATTGGGTGGACTTCATTCTTAAACAAATCCGCTCCCACTTACCCCTCACTTGTATGTGAATTTTTAAGTACATTATCACGTGACACGGATGATGAGACGGGCGAGACCCTAATTCGTTTCCGTCTCTTCAATGCGGATTACGCTATGTCCTTTGAAGATTTAAATACTTGTTTTGGGTGGAATCCAAATTCCCCTACGGGAACGGATTTAAGCACTCTCGGCGACTTTAACTTAGAGAGGTTTTGGGCCCGCATTACATGTTCCCGAGACTACTTCGACCGGAGTCATGAGAAATCATCCTCCATTATCCATCTTGCGATGCGCTACGTGCATCGCATGATGGTATACGCGGTCTATGGCCGTCCGAAGTAGGCGCGGCAAGTGAACATGAAATGCCGGCCCTTTGGTTGTGCACCCAAGAGCACCAAGATCCACCCCCTATAAACTTTGCCGAGCAATTTGTTGTTCGGATGATACAACACCGGGACGGCACTCCACACCGTTCCGGCATTGTTATGGGGGGCATGATTACACTTATTGCCCGTCATTTGGATCTTGGTCAAGAGCTTGCCACCCTCTCCCCTGTTTCATCGGATGTCTTCCTAGACATCCGGCAATTGCGGGTGATGAATTTCATCCGCCAAGGTGGCAATGAAACCCGTCCCTACGTCCTTTTAGTAGGGTCGGAGAAAACCTCATGGTGCCGCCTTCCTAACCCATCTATCACTTCTCTTACGAGAAATGCGCCCAATCCCTATTACATTGAAAGAACCATTAGGGATCAAGCGCCGCAGGAACCCCAAGGAGGTGGTGATGATAGTCCACCTCCACGACACCCTCCCACCCGAGCCGGCCCCTCTTCTTCCCGCGCCGGCTCCTCCTCCGGCCAAGGTGACCCCTCTTTTGACATGTCTTCAATTGAGGCTCACCTAGCCAACCTCGCATTGTCCCAATCCCAAGGTTTTGGTCACCTCAATGATCAATACCAAAGGATGAGACAAGATATTGACACTCTCATGCTCCAACAAAATAAAATTTTTCATTATCATGTGGAGCAAGGTCTAGTTGAGCCATTTGTCAACTACCCCAACATGCCTCCCCAATATGGGCCGGTTCCGGGGTGGCACAATGGTCAACCGACCTACCCCTTTTGGCCCCCTCGTCCACCACCATATGACTACACGGTGTCGGGTGGGACCGATCCAAGGGGCGATCCTTCCTACCCTTTTGACGATCCTACATTTGACGGGGGTTGGTCCCCCCATGGTCCTCCCGCGTCCCAACTACCGGGCGATGACCCCGTCGATGAGGATTAGGATCCTCATCATCTTTCCCCCACCCTTCCCCTATGTCTATGCTTAGCACACCGAGGACGGTGTTTTTGATAGGTTTGGGGGGTTGCTTTCACTTGTTATTGAAAGGGTGGGGATGTTAAAAAAAAAAGGGTAGTGAATGACTAAGTGTCTAGAGGGTAGGTTTAATTTTTGGGGTGTACTTCATGAGGGTTAGAATTGCTTGATGTTTAGTGTTGATATTTGATGAGTGATGTTTGAGTTTGATGGTGTGTATATATAAAAAAAAAAAAAAAAAAAAAAAAAAAAAAAAACGTATGAATCAAGGCAAACTTTTATTTTATTTTTATTTCTTTTGCTCTTGAGTTGAGAATAATATCATTGAAACTCCACTATTTTGAATGCTTTTATTCCTAGGTGTTAGAAGTTCGCATGCTTTGAGATGTTTATGGTTGATTTTAGGATACTATTTTCTAAGGTAGTGGTTAGAACTTTTTGAGAGCACAAGACCTTAATTCACGGATTGTGGTATGATGGTGTTGCTCTCTCTAGTGAATTTGAAACCTAAAAGAGTAGTATTTGCTTGATAATCCCATGTGAGGACTTTCAAAAAGCCCCAACAATCATTTTGAGCGGCATGGATCCTCGACATTGCATACTTTTATCGAGACCTTGACTCCAATCTATCCAAGATCGCGACCGAGCCACTCTAGGGAAAGATAAAGGCATTCTTTTCGGTGACTATTTTTATTTTATTTTTAGTTTTAGGCCCGTTATTTTCGTTTCTTTTTCTTGGTTTTGTTTTTATTTGCAATTGCCCTTCCTCTTAGCCCTTCGAGCCTTATCCTTTTCTTTGGTTACCTCAATACAAGCCAATTGCCTTCTTATTTTATTTTTTTCACCCTTGTAGTGAATAGTGAAGTTAGAGCGGTTGTCTTGAACAATAATTGAAAACGAAAAAAAAAAAAGGGGAAAAAGAAAAAATGATGAGATTCTTATGGTATAGTGGAAATTTTGTATATATTTTCGAATAAATGCAATTGCATCTTCATAGAAAAAAACCGCCCAAAGTCAAAGAAGGCGGGGAAAATGAAAAAAAAAAAAAAAAAAAAAAAAAAAAAAAGGGGAAAAAAAAAGAGAAAATTCAAAAATAATTCATTATTGTCATGTTTTTGAATAAGTTTGGGGGGGAACCTTATCCCTAAATGGTTGAGTATGATTTGTGATTTATAGTTATTTAGCTCTTTCGCTCCTACTAAGACTTCACTATTTTAGGATCGAGCACCACTATCCAAATTTATTCACACCCTTTATCCCTAGCCTACGTTACCACCTCAAAAAGTCCTTTTGACCTTAGAGGGTTGAGTCATTGTCGGTGGCGGAAGATTGGAATCAAGCCTATTGAGCGAGTGTGTCATGTCGAGATGTCGAGTAACCTTCTCCTATTCTATTTCTTGTTACATTTATCGGCTCCATTCTTCGGAGTTTAGAGAAGCTACTTTAAATGGCGAATTTGAAGCTAGTTGAGAGAACGCGGTATGTATGGTTGTAGAATTTGAGGAAGTGTGTTCTATCTAGTTCTCTATGCTTAGTGTATGGTATGTTTGAATCAACCTATGAACATCTTTAAGCATGCTTACTTTTAGTATCTAGAAATTCTTGCATCCATTTGTGTTTGCTCCTTTTCAAAAATCTCACTTAAGAGCACTTTTTTTTTTTTTTTTTTCTTTTGGCTTTATTTTGCTTATTTATTTTTGGTTTGCCTTGCATTCTAAAATCTAGAGTTATGGGTCAAACTCTTAGAAAACCCTTACGAGAGCATTACTCGTCCTCATTGGCAACTTTGGGGTTTAAATGGCTTGTCACTTGCGCTAAAGGTGACCGTATTTCCTACGAAAATGAGTTAGTGTATATGGTTTTCTTTTTGCTTTGTGTGTACTTAGTTTTAGCAACTTTGCCTTGCTATCCTCTTTGTATCATTTCTTTCCCTCTTATATCCTTTTGGCACTTTGCTTGAGGACAAGCAAACATTCAAGTTTGGGGGAAGTTGATGAGTGAGATTTATCTCACTCCTAGGGTAGTTTTTTAGGCTATTTTACTTGATTTATTTTGCATTTTAGTTCCTTTTTCCTTAATTTCACGTCTTTTTCTATCTAACTCTCTCTTAGCACGTGTGTACATGTATTTGCATCCCCTCCCCTACTCTTCTATTTGATCTTTGATGTGTAGGAACTCAAGCTTCTACAAGGTAAGAGGGGAGCAAACAAAGGGAAGCAAGAGTTTGCCCGGGAAGCTCAAGGACCACCCGAGCAAAGACACTCGCCCGAGCTCCAGGAAATCCGCCCGAGCAAATGCGCCCACCCGGGCTATGTGACGGCTCGCCCGGGCCATGCCGCCCGCCCGGGCTGTATGACCGCCCGCCCGGGCTCATCAGCGGGCAAACATTCTGCCTCATGCCTGGATTTTTAGCGCACGCCCGAGGTACCAGACCGGGCCCATATACCCTGCACCGCCCGGGCCACCATGGGGCCCGCCCGGGGTCATCTTAATAGCCCGCCCGGGCCCCTGTTCGCTGGGCCTTTTCCGGATTTCTTTTCTTTTACGACTCGTGTAATTAGAGGGGGTATAAATACCCATCTACCCTATTTTGGAAGGGGATCCCAGAATTTTTAGAACCCTAAGCTTACTTACTAGTGTAGGAGATAGAAAACTTGGCTCAAGAGGTGTAATTTGGAGATTGAAAATCAATGAAAAAGTGACAATTTCTTTGAAGTTTCTTGTTTCCTTAGTAATCCTCTCAATCCTTTCTTCTTTTCTCATTGTTTTTATGCATTTCTACTTTGTTAGTTTCATGCTTTCATTACTTAATCTTCATGCTTAGTAGTTAATTTAGATTAAAGTTTCCATCTTTTCTTAGATTCTTCTTGTTTACTCACTAGATTTTATCTTGTTTTTGCTTTAAAGTCTTGATTTTTGGTTTTTGCTATTTTTAGATTGGTGATTTATCGCTAGTTTTTCCATGTTTAGGATGTTTGGTAGTATAATGGGTAGTGAGTAGTTCATTAACTAGGATTGGGAGTAGCCCAATCATTGTTTGCATCCTATTTTCATGGGTAGAGTTTATTGGGTTGATTATGCTTGGGATTTGTGCAATTTCAATCTTTAATGTTGATTGGTGACTTAGTTGATGTGAGCTCCATCACCTTTTGATCCTTTTGTTGCCCATTTAATGGTTTACTTTTACGTGGTTGACCTTCATGATCGATTGATTAGTTGCTACACATCACTTGTTGATTGGTATTAACTTGGGTTTGATTTCAATTCCTAACTTGGCCTAGTTAGGTGATAACACCTCGAAATATAGGTTTTGTTGCCATAATTAGGACTCTAAACTCCCTAACAACGATTTTAGAGGTGTTTAGGTTTGTTTATTCCCTTTGCATATCCCCAATATTTGTCAACCCCTTTATCTCTATTTGGTTGTTGGATGTGAACTATGATTGTGGTGATTTCCCATTCCTAGTGTTTTTCCTAATTTGATTCCAATAGTTTTAATCACTTAGTTCAACCAAAACTTGACTATTTCTTCGACTTAGCTTACTTGTAGCGACTCTACCTTGGTGAGACCTCCGATCCTTGTGGTTCGACCCTTACTTACCACTTGACTAGTTTAGGTGGATAGTTAGGTTTTTTATTTGACATTAGGGGAGTTAGTAACGACCTAGTTTTCCCTTGTTCATTCCACTGTGGGGGTGTGCTAGAATATGTATATTTGTTTATAATCTATAATTATGATTTGTATATATTTAGTGTATAACTTCCTTCCTATTATGTAGCCTTAGATTAAGTTGTACTCTTGTATATTATTGACTGCAGTGATCAATGCAAAGGCACATAATTGATTTCCTTTATTTATAAGTAAGGAAAAAGCAATCACGTGGAATGTTGTTAGATTCATCTTGATATGTACTTTCAAAATATCAAGATAGTGAGGAAGCTAATGACATAGTGAATTCTCTTTTGGAGTATGATTATGCTTTGGTAAAAAGTGCATATAGCTGAACATGATCATGGATCTTCGATCTTGGATTTGGGTTCTATGTTTCATTCTTGACCATGCAATTAGTTGGTTTAGGATTTGGAGTAAAATAAGCTCTAAAAGGTGTATCTTGCAGGCTATAGGCCTTTGGAATTTATGACAAGGAGTATGTAAGTGTGAAACTCACAAGTGATGGTTAGTTGGAGTTGAAAGATGTCAAAGAAAAAAAAAAACATAGTGCATGAGAATTCGGGTGAATTATTAATGATTTGAAAATTAGGATTAAAAAACTTGAAAAATCCACTAACAAACTAACCTTCTCCAAAAACTCATATGCTTGATTTGAGGAGTTGGTATCACTGGGATGGTGAAAGTCGTTAGTTGCGTAAGAGAACCCAGCGCCAGCAGGTAAATCCAGAAATATTATGTTTGCAACCTGTAAACATTCATTTATCTCCATTCTCAACTCTCCCATGATCATTTAAAAGATTTATATGCAACAAACTTCGTATTGAAAATAAAACACTTGCGTTAGCTTCTACAGTTTCTTACATATGCTTGATTGTCTATAATACTTTCTCTATTTTTTTTAGTTGCTACACGTCTTATTTATTTTCACGCTCTCCAATGCATTACTTTGATCAATAAAATCCTTAATTACTCATAGTGAAAAAATTTTAAAAATTGATATTACGAAAATATACATTTATATGAATTAAATAAGATCACTATGTTATTTCTTACTAGAATAACATAAGGGACAAGACTAGTTGATGAATAGTGATCATTATACATGTGTAGCAACTAGCAACCAGAAAAAAGGAGAAAGTAGTACGCTAAAATAAAGTTCCTAATTTGTTTTTTGGGTTTTTCTATGATATACCACTGTGTTTTTTAAATTCTATGTTTTACCCCTAATGTTTTATTTTTTCTATACTACACCCTTAAGTTTTTTAAATTTTCTACACAGTACCCATAATATGTATTAATGAAGACGGATGTTAATGATATTGGAAATCCCAACCAAACCTACGTTTAGTAGTTTTAATGACCCTGTCATTTCAATCTTCTAACTTCTTCCTTAATACCATCTCAGTTAGTTCAATCTTCTAATACCCCTGGCACTTAAATTCTCTAAATCACATTGTGAAACCCTAAAAATTTGCTCTTTCTTGAAAATTATAGTTTCATTGAAGATGAAAGTGGAGAAGACAAAATTGAAGACAAAAGTGCAAAACCAAGAGTAATATGAAAGGGAGAACCAAGATTCAGGTAATTTTGTTGATTATAATTAAGTTGTTAAATTGTTAAATTTCTACACTTGCGTTGATTTGGTGAAGTTTAGGGTTTTATTGAGCTGTTAAATTTCCTTGATGGAGGAGAAGATCAACAATGACAATTTGAGAGAGAGAGAGAGAGAGAGAGAGAGAGAGAGAGAAGTTCAACAATGCGAATTTAAGAGAGAGAGATAAGTTCAGCCATGCGAATTTAAGAGAGAGAAGAACCAATGGAGGAAAAAGTTCACTTATGGAGCAAAAATTTCCCTCCAACGGTCGTTAATATGAATCATTAACAGGGATAATAAGTAATTGACAATAAACATTACATACACTTATTAACGGAGGAGTACTATGTAGAAAAGTTAAAAAAAACTCAAGGGTACGGTGTAGAATAAAAAAAACATTAGAGGTACAACGTAGAATTTTAAAAAACACAGGGGTATATCATAGAAAACCCTTTATTTTTATTTTAACTTATATTCACTTTTTAAAATAAGTTTTATGAATTTTCCATGTGTCACGACAATCTTTATTATTATTAGCTTATATAGTTAATAAGTTAATAATTCCAAAAGGAATAAAGAGTTGGGCCCTGACTAGCTCCAATATGGAAAATCCTCTCTTGGCTATAGGTATACTTGATAGTCGCTCCATTTCTTTTTAATTTACTCCCTTTATATTGGGGAGAATCAAGCAAAAAGTACAAAAGAGTTAGAGAGAAACTGAAAAGTGAGATAGAAACAAAAAAATTGATAGAAAAATTGTAAAGTGACTTACTATATTAAAAAGTGGACCACATGGGTGGAAAAAGAGGAGAAAATAGATGAGACCTGTTACCAAAAATATAAAAAGTAACAGTATAAAGATTAAAAAGAAAGGAATCAAAAAAAAAGTATGTAGATAAAAAAAACCAAGGGAGTAGTATCATACTCCCCCTGCTTTGTAATACTTTCCATTTGTTTTTCAAAAGTGAAAGTTCATCAACTTTGACTATATGTCATTATGTCTACACTGAGGGAAAAAAATAGTATTATTATATAGGATCTTGTTATAATATTGATTTTAACGTTTCTAACCAAATCATCAACTTTATATAATTTTAGTAATCCATAATTAAAGATCTAAATGGTTAAAGATGTGGCATATATACAAATATATTAAAAGACGTTCCTATCAAAGGAATAGTGCCACGTGGCACTCTTGTCAAACTTCTAATACACATATTTATAATCTCAATTTAAAATATTAAAATTATGTATTTGCTAGTATTCGAACACATTACTTTTGAAATGAAAGGTGAGAATTTAACCACTAATCCACTACAATGTCAATGCTTAATATTTCAAAGTAAAACATAATAAAGTCTTATAATTATATGTAATTATAAAGACATAGATAAGCTCTTTGATCTATAACAGTTTTATTAAGTAATAATATTCTCTTCCTCTAAAAAAAAGTAATAACATTCTGTCACCCCAATTCCATTGAAATTGTTGTTTTTATCCCTAATTCCTTATAAGTTTTTTTAAAGCAATTTATCATGCCATAACGTCCATTTTTTAATTTCGCACTAGACAAAATATTACGAAAAAACAATAAAATAAAGTATGAGATTTATGAATAATAATATATTTGATAATTTTAACTGACCCGAGGCATCGCCCAGGGAAAAATACTAGTTAAAATTATGAAAAAAACGAAACTAAATAAAGTGTATATTCATATAGTACACCAAACAAGTAGCATATGTAAATGTATATTTCCTGCACTTCCTAAAAATTGTAACTGTTTGACTTTTGTATTATTCACATACCGTACTTAGACTATAAGCATTTAAAATTTTATATACAATAGACTTAAAACTGTTGCAATATCTTTAGAAAATTGAGGAAGGATATAAGATTATTTTGTGCAACTAGACCATCCCTTCATTTTCCCATATGTTATTCCAACCTCTCCTAATCAAGCGACATTATTTAATTATAGTGCCCTATCTATGACTATATTATTACTACAATGACGATTAATGAAAAAATGTCACATTTTTGCTCATTTGCTCAATCATTGCGAGCGCGCCCCTAAATGAGCTAAAAGAACAATTAATCGTGTTCGAATTTAAACTCGGAGCTGAAAAATACAATCGTGTGCAGATTTATACTCGGATATTTAATTGAAAACGCAACAAAAGTCGTGATGATTTAATAATTCGGTTAGAAATACCTTGGTCCATGAATAAGGATTCGGCCTAAGTCGCGGTAGATCAACATCCCAACTTGATGTTGCGTACTTATAATTAATTCCCGAATAGTTGAAGAAAAAAGGACTTTTGTCGTCGTCACAGCACTATAATAGGACATGTCATACATTGAGCATACAATTAAATTAGTAATTAATGTCAAAAAAAAATTAGGGTAGTAATTATTAAATGTTCAATTGCTTGTTTTAATTTGGAGTTTTCCAATTATATTTATGTATTCACTAATTTTCAAACTCATATATTACAATTTACACGCACATGTTAAAATTCAAGATTAAAAGATATTATGTGACATTATGTATGTTGTGGGACTCTTAATTCTAGTATTACATCGGTCCCAATTAAATCGCAAATATAGGAGATTGATAAAGTGGACTTGGATTACATTTTGTTAATAAAGTTGATTTAATAGATGATGATAATGTATGTTTTATTGTAAGTACGTAGGGGTGTCAGAAACAGACGTGACTGCTGGGTCAACCCGACATCGACCGACTTGAATCCTGGTTCGACCCGTGAGGGTCGGGCCCCCGCACTCCGACCGAAACCCGACCTCGGGATTACCTGCACCGACCGACACCCGGCTAGATTATATTCTCGACTTGACCACACGCACCCGCATTCAAATCCGAACCCGACCGAACTAAACCGGATATTAACCCAAAACTCAATTAGGCCCAATAAATACCTGGTTCAACTCAAATTCTAATTGATCTAAAAATAAAATCTACCTAATTTTACGCAATTTTTCAAACCAACTTATTTTGACGACTAAACTCAACAAAATTACTAAAATTCAATTATTTTTCTATATCTACAAAATAATTCCAATATGGTAATTTATAAAATTACTTACATTTAATAATAATTTAATAAAAAAATAAATTACATTCACAATTAAATTATTTTTGATGTAATTTTGGATCATGTCATAGTGTTTTAACTATTGATGGGATTATAATAGTCACTTTTCAATTGCTAGTTTCTTAGTGCATATTATAGAATGTCTTCTTATTAATTTTTCAGTTGCTTTGTATAATGCAAATGCTTCCGTAAAATACTATACTTTAATTTTTCCACAACATATAATTAATATCGTAACTTGTTTGAGTGAAGAACAAAGTTTGGTAATTGGGTCGAGTTAATATAATATCATAAAATCATTCAAAATACATGTGTCAATGTCAAACGAAATTACAAAAATCAAATTGCTGAATTTATTATATGTAGGAAGCCAGCAACAACAACAACCACCATCTAGAATTTCCAGCACAAACCAGCAGCAAACCACAAGAAGAAATTCAGCATACAGGTACCAAAATTCAGAAACCACAAGCAGCAGCAACAATAGGCCATAAGCAGCAGCAGTAGGCCACAAGCAAGTAGGAAGCAAGCGGAAGAGGGAAGAAGAGAGCCACAAGCAAGCAAGCATCCAACAAGCAAGCAGCAGCAAAAAAGGCCAAGCCACAAGCGAAGCAGCAAGAACGGCAGGAGGAGGCAACAGCATCCAACAAGCAACAGCGGCAAGCCTCAAGGCTCAAGCAGCAGCATCCAACAAGCAACAGCAGCACAGGGCCACGACAACCACAACAACAAAGTACAAAAATACTTTTTTATATTTTTTGGGCTCTCAGATCTTATAACAAAGTTTTAAGAAACTGTTACCAGAAGAATCATCATCGAGCACTTAGACTCCATCAACGTCACAAAATGTAAAAATGTAAACGAGCCACAAAGTAATTGTGGGCAGGCGGCAATTCCAAGGCATTTATAAAAAAAATTGGCTCTCAAGTGTGTATCATATTCTTAAATACATGCCTAGAAAAAGTGCCGCCTCACAAAGCTAAGGGCAACAAATACATAATTAATATTGGACTTGAGAGTCTAACATTCGGGTACCAAAATATAAAACCAGTACAACACCAGTCCATCCACATGAACATCAACACCAACAAACCACAAGCACAGCAACACCAACAAACCACAAGCACATCACCATCCTATAAGCAGCAGCAGAAGACCACAACAACCACAACCAAAGCAACATAACATGGGCAGCAACAAAACAGAGAGCAAATGAATTACGGAATAGAATCATAGTCTATATCACTAGGTTCACCTACAACACCAACATCAACAGTTCTTTCATCCTCAATTGGGGTATAACCAGAGAGCCAATTTTGACAAGTTACCAAAGCTTCAACATTATGAGACAACAAACGCGAACGATGCTTGTTCAAAATTCTACCTCCCATGCTAAATGAGGATTCGGATGCAACAGAGGTAATAGGGATGGCTAAAATATCTCTAGGCATGCGAGCAAAAATAGGAATTTGAACCACATTAGCACGCCAATATGAAAGAACATCAAAATCAACATCACTAACACAAGGAACAAGGGGGGACATCAAAGTATGCATTAATTTCATAAGTTACACTTTGAACACTAGAAGCACCAACACTAGTGCTAGCAACACGACCATACTCTTTAGCAAGGTTTATTTTCTTATATGGGCGAAGGGTAGGTCTTAGACTCGATGGACAAGGATTAACATCACTTTGAACATAACTCAAAGAACCAAAAGAAGATGGATAAGTTTGAGCATAATATGTATACAATTCGGTAAAATAATCAACAGCAAATTTAACACGTTTATCACGCTCGGAATCAGCATATAAACTACCATATAAATCACTAACAAATTGTTTTTTATAGCGTGGATCAAGCATGACAGCAACACAAAGAATAGGAAAATAGTCCTCACAATACTTGTTAAACTTAGCATACATAGGTTCAACCATACCCTTAATGCAATCAATTCCATGATTATGTGCATTAACAATCAAATTCTCAATTAATGCAATGTTAGAAAAATACAAGTTGGCAGTGGGGTACTCGGAACCGTAAAAAAAAGACACGCTTATATCATAAAAAGGTTCCAAAAAATCACAAACATTTTGTATGATTTCCCAATCGGCACAAGTAATACGAATTTAAACCCCGGCTCATATCTAACAAACCTATCAATAGCTTCCCTTCCTTCTAAACAACGACGAAGCATTAAATAAGTGGAGTTCCAACGAGTACAAACATCAGAAATCAACTTACCACAAAATCCAGTATCAACATACGTATTAACATATGTAACACAATCATCAAATCGTTGAAGTCTAGCCATATTTAAACCAATGTAAGTGACAATTGAATGCAAGTTTTTAACACTCTCATCAATTATAGACAAACCACTTTGTACAACTAAATTTAAAATATGTGCCGAACATCTAATATGAAAATATTTACCACCACAAACCAAAGGATTGACTTTGTTCAAATCATCAACAATTTCAGAAACCATAACATTATTATTACTAGCATTATCACAAGTCAATGTAAAAACCTTATCTTTAAGGCCCCATTCCTCAAGCAAATTCAGAAAAAATCTATCGAAAGACAAGTATTTTAGAACGTAGTGTCCAAGACTTATCAACAAAATGAGCAGTAAGTACCATATAGCTATCATTCATGGAAGTCCAAAGATCACAAGTAAAACATATTTTACCATCCAAATCCATCAACAAGTTACGCAAACTCTTTTTCATGGTCTCAAACTCATTAACACAAATCTTAAGCATCGTATTCCGACTTATATGTTTCACTCTAGGTTCCAAATAAGACAACAAAGCCCTAGTTCTAACATGTTCAACAATAAGTAAAGGATAAGCATGTACCATTATGGCTTCGGCAAACATACGGCAAAAGATTTTTTGACTAAAAGTATTTCCTGCATCATTACCTTTAACACTTAATAAATAAGGATCACATTTAAGTAAATGCCTATTTTGATTAGTGGTACCTCTAGCACTTTCAAAGACGCAAATGACAGGTTTCTACGGTGAATGCAAGTAGAAAATATCTTACCCTCCGATTTGTATAAAACGAAATGCTTCCAAACAGTGGAAGTGCGTTTACCAAAGAGTGAAGGATCAGGCAAAGGAGCAGAAACAACATCATCACCAGTAGTAGCAGCAGCAGAATTTGATTGAACAATTGAAGCATAGTCAGAAACAACATTGTCAATGTCCTCCATTTATAACTGAAATTTAAAGATTAAGTGTTAGGTTTCTATTTAGGATTTCTGGTTAGGGTTAGGGTTTCTGGTTAGGGTTAGGGTTTCTAGTTAGGGTTTTTAGTTAGGGTTAGGGTTAGGCCGTTAGGGTTTCTGGTTAGGATTAGGTTTTCAGGTTAGGGCTAACCCTAACCCTAGTCTAAACCCAAACCCTAAACCCTAACCTTAACTCTAACCCTAAACCCTAATCAAAATCCCTAACCCTAACCAGAAACCCTAAAACCTAACCCTAAAACATATTTAAAAAAATCAAACAACTCGCATGAATGATGAATCAGATTCGAAGCATATGAAACATATTAAAAAAATCAGACCAAAGTTCATCATGAATCGAAACTATTAAACAAAAAAAACAACTAAAACAACTTCACAAAGAAAACCATAAATCTTACATAAAACAAAAAAAAAACAACTATTAAACAACTTCACATGAATCGAAACTCGAAATTAAAAAAAACCAACCAAAGTTAATCATCACATTCGAAACTCAAACAAAGAAAATCAGGCATCTTACATAAAATAAAAAAGATAAAAAAAACAAAGGAAATTAAACAAACCTCAGAAAAACAGTCGATCGAGGAGAGATTTTGTGTTTTCCGGCAAGGATTTTTGTTTTCCGGTCAAATTTCTACGCTTTTCGGCGAGATCTTTACGTTTTCCGGCGAGATCTTTATGTTTTTCGCCGAGATATAGACGGAACCGGTGAGAACTCAAGAAAAGAAAATGTTTTTCGACAAGATCTATGTATTTTCCGGCGAGATAGTGACGGAATGAAGAAGTGCAGAAGACTGAGAAAGTGAGAAATGAGACTGTGAGTCGTGAGAGGCGCCGAGAGAATTAGATGATGAGAGAGAATTGAGAAATGAGAGAAATTTAGGGTTTCATTTTAGGGTTAGTTTTTATAGGGAGGGTTATTGGGGGTTGTTTCAACCGTTAGATTAGATCTAATGGTTAGGAATTTAGGATAGAAATAAAGGAGATATGAGAATTTCTGAAAAAGAAGGGAAAATTGATTCATTTTGGGCCATTGGATCAATGTTTTGGCATTTTGCTCTTTTACAAATCAAAGGCTAAAAATTAGGATCCATGTGTTTGTTTTTTGGCCAATGAGATTTGAGAATGATAATGTTTATGGATTATGGCAAGAAAATTATTATTCAAAACAACTAAACCCCAAAATCCAAATCTCATACTCTATAACCCCATTTTCAAATAATAATCATAATTATCTAAAGTAATAATTAAAATTTTCATAATTTATATTATTTATTTAACCGAAATTTACTCGTGTCAATTATCTCATTTGTCAGTGAATTGATTAGGGAATAACAAAGAGCGTAAGCACTAATCGGTTATAGACTTATAGTTATGCTAGTTATATTGCTCTAAGGTCATTACTTATGAAACTAAACTTCTTGGAAAATTACTTATACAACTATTAGTTGCTCAATTAATGTTTTGATTATAGTCATTTACGTGAACTATAGTATTGCAATAAGATTTAATCGATTAAGATCTTGTTAAAATGCAAAAAGATATAGTAATTTAACAAACCTCCCTATATGTTATAATAAACTATGTTATTCAATGTCCCCTATTAAGGAAAGCTCTAAAACTCTATAGTGATTTACTTCTTAAGCTAGTATTCTTATACTGTTACGTATGCAAATATCACCCAATTATGTAATTGTTTGTTTATAATATCTATTTAGTGAACTTATAGTGTAACGATATAACTTATATATATGAACTTCATTGAGTTGATAGTGATTGCTTGTTATATTATCATCATAAAGATGATGAACTTAAATGGAGTATTGTTATCTTGAACTATCGACTTACATTCATACATTCATTATATTGATCTTATCTAATAATAACAACTTGTTTTAATCCAACTATATAGTAACTAGCAAGTACTTGTTATAATCACTTAAACCTCATATGAACCATCATTGTAAACATATGAATGTATGATTGTCATTTGTTATAGTATTATATATAACATATCAAGAGTCATTTTACTAATTTATAATCAATAGAGTATTAGGTTCGTTTTACAATTATTTTGATACCAATTTTATACTAAAATGATTAAACATACATATTGATAGAAATGTTTGTTTATACTTTATCATATATAGTCACAACATAATACATATGTACCACGTTATGTTTGTTATAGTTATTGTTATTATTAGCATTGTTGCTATTATTATTATTATTATTATTATTATTATTATTATTATTATTATTATTATTATTATTATTATTATTATTATTATTATTATTATCATTATCATCATAGTTATTTACAAACTTATATATCAATCATAATGCTTATAATATAAATCATTTATATAAAGCTTGGAACATATGAACCCTCGTTATAATCACTTAGGCCTCATATGAACCGTCGTAGTAAACATATGAATGTATGATTGTCATTTGTTATAATATTATAACATATTAAGAATCGTTATACTAATTTATAATCAATAGAGTATTAGATTGGTTTTACAATTATTTTGATATCAATCTTATATTAAAATGATTCAACATATTAGTATTTATATTGTTATTGTTAGTATTCCTGTTCTTATTTGTATTACTATTGCTATTGTTGGCCTTGTTACTATTACTATTATTATTTGTATTTTTACCTATTATCATTGTCGCTTTATGTTTATTAGTATTATTATTCTCATTACCATCATAACTATTTACAAACTTATATATCAATCATAATGCTTATAATAATAAATCATTTATATAAAGTTTGGAATTGATCGTCTACTCGTTATTATTGTCGTTGGTTATAATATATAATATTAAAACATATGAAGAGTCGTTCTACTCCTTTACTCATTAGAGTGGTTTTACGCAGTTGATTATTCGAAATAAGAGTTGACTAAGAGAATACACTAAACATCACGGTAATCAATATAGTGTTTTTATTGGTTTTTCGTTGTCATCCATATATTTATCGCACACACACATATGTATATATATGTCGATCTTAATACTTTTATTAATATGATTCGTTTACAAAATCCATAACAAAATCAAGATGGACCGATCAGGAGTTACCCGAAGTTGAGTTGACGGTCAATAGCGAATGGACCCTATGTTTCACAATGATCGAACTAAGGTCATTACTAATTCAACCAGAGTACATTTGACTTAACTCAACCGTACATGAAATCTAAATACGACCTGCGCAAACCCTTAAAAAAATGTCAACGGGCGATCATATCCGGGAATGGATCGACTTGTAAATGGAACGCTCAGACTTTTCCGGCACCCGGGAATCCAATGATTCAAATGTGTTCGACCCAGTTGAACAAAACCTGACCAATCAATGACCTGGGGCACTGACAATCAGAATTCTGACCTGTCCGGGTTTGACCTGTTTCACCGTGGGTACACCCAGAACCTGTTTCAGAACCTGTTTTGACACCCCTATAAGTACGTAATTATATGGGACACTTGACTAGCTAGGGGTGAGTGAGTGGGTGGGATGAGTATTAATTTATTGTTATAAGTATCTAATTTTAAAAAAATAAATAAAGACGTAAGGTATAATGATAGAGCGAACATATTTCCTCAGCTTTTTTTTATTTGCTACATTGTTGGTGCGCGGATTTCAAGACATTATATAACCCTTAATATCTCTTATTTCGTTTAAGTAAAAATTATAAAAATTTGATATTATGAATCTGCACATCAAAACGAATCTAACAAGACCACACACGACTATATTTTAACTTATAAAAAGATCAAAATAATCGGTCAAAGTTAGTGGTTCAATTCCCAAAATAACAATGTAGCAAATAAAAAAAGCAGAGGGAGTAATAACTAAAAAAAGTGGGTCCGTACATTTAATAAAATTGCTGCAAAAATTAGATTGGGAATCAGGGATGGAGATTACCAAATATAAAAAAAATATTGTGATTGATGGAAACCGAGTGAGTGTAAATTATATAAAAGCATATTGGCTCTTTTTAGTTGTACCCAAAGGCTTTCACGTGTTTTGTTAACACACATTTTTTAACATTAATATGTCTAATTATATAAAAGTAAAAATTAAAAAAAAAATAGATATTAAGAAACTATATAAGAAAGACGAATCAAACAAGATCATACGTGACTAAATTATTTCTTATGTATAAATAATAAACAAGATCAAAGTAGAATATGTAAATAGTTTTAATGTCAAAAGCAAATCATGTGTTACAAAACAAGATCGGTGACATCGGTCAATGCTTATGCAATAGAACACCGACAACCAAACACTAACGATGAGATGATAGTAAGGAAAAGAAAGTGAATTTACCAATATGCCCAAAAACAAGATCGGTCAACGAAGAGCAACCAGGTCCTCCAGAGAGCCAAACTAAAAGTGGATCTGTTGCTGGGTTTTTCTCCGATTCTATTGTTAGATGAAAAAGAAAAGAACAAGGGTCACAAGATGAACAATCTTCTAGGCGTGGATCACTTTCCCAAAAGTAATATTTCGACCCTAATCGTAAAGCACGGGTTCACGGAATTCTCCTTCGAGATACAAAGAAGAAACAATAGTGGTCACGCTTACTATGAACACTATTCAATGAAAATGAGTTTGTGAGATTTTGTAGAGATGAAGAATTTCTGATTTTGATCCTTTAGAGT
The DNA here is from genome assembly GCA_947646795.1 of Beta lomatogona. NCBI lineage: Eukaryota > Viridiplantae > Streptophyta > Magnoliopsida > Caryophyllales > Amaranthaceae > Beta > Beta lomatogona. Next base: position 150,871 of record CANSNZ010000644.1, read on the forward strand.
TTGTATGCAAAAAGAGAGAAGTAGTTTTCTCAACAACCTTCATCATATGAGAGATCTCATATTTATAACAATGCTATACTGTTTCAGAAAATCCGAAACGATACATTGACAAACCGTCAAAACACGCGAATTAACGCAAAGAGCAGCAAATGTCAGTGACATCGTCGCGAGCCGCGATCAGCATCGCGAGTCGCGAGATGTGCACTGTCGCGAGGTGCGACCAGCTCTTCCCTCCCAGTCCAGCTTTGCTGCTGCTGGGTTCGAGCAAGCCAAGCCCACTGCCACCGCTGCGGGGTGCGAGCAAGCCAAGCCCACTGCCACTGATCGCAAGCATGATGCTGTCCCCTACTCGCAAGTATATAACGTTGAAGTATGCAAAGCCATGCAATTCAACATTCCTCGCAAACACGACTAACATATAGCATATTATATTACATATATTATTCGAGTAACAACACCATAGCCAAGTATTTCAAACAATATATCATGAAATAAACTAACTTTATACTCTAAATCTCCAACAATCCTCCCCCATTTAGAGTATACAAAAATAGTTATTGCACAAACATCATCATAACAAAACAACCTCATGCATAAATGAAAGTGTACAAAGACTTGAACTTCCACTTAGTATAATACACATTCCAAGCATTCGTATCCAAATGGTGTCGATAAACTATTGAACCATTAGCAACACATAATGAAAACTTGAAGATATTACACACACAAGATTAACTACTCATTTCCAATATATACTTGACACTAACTAGCCATGTGTCCATATCAATTCATAAGTGCATCAAAGCTATGCCTCACTAGCTCCTTGAAGCGGCCAAACTTCGCACTTACATAGGTAGATCTCTTAGAAAAGCATGCTCCTGTGACAAAGCACAATGTCAAGAGACCTATTAAGATTAAACAACCTCTTAAATCATCACAGGTTTAAAGAACTTTACATTGGATGTTTGAACCACTATAATTAATACTCGGTTTTTGTGAGAAACCTTGAGCCACTATAGGGGCTTTGAACTTATCAATAGTTCCATCTACTTTCATTTTCTTTTTGAAAATCCATTTACACCCAATTGGTTTACACTTAGGAGGTAAATCAACTAAAACCCAAGTGTTATTTCCCATGATGGAATCCATCTCATCATCAATTGCCTCTTTCCAAAAAGCGGCATCTTGAGACCTCATAGCCTCATTAAACGTTAAAGGATCCTCTTCCACATTAAATATATATGTAAACTTAGTCACTATGGAACTCCTTGATCCTTCAACCAAATATACATGAAAGTCCGGGCCGAAAGATTTCTCTTTTCTCGCTCTTTTACTTCTCCTAAGTTGTGATGATGTTGATGCAACATTCTCATCAAGAGTTTGTTCATCAACTTCTTGATCATTGTTAGTTTGATCAAGACCAATTCCTTGATCAATGTTAATTTGATCAATTGCTTGAATATTGGTATTAGGAGTGATATCCTTTGGTCTAGGAATTGATGAATATCGATTTTCATCAAAAATTGCATCTCTTGACTCCACAATAGTGTGAATTGACCAAAAGTCATTTTGTTCTATAACATAGAACCTATAGGATTTGCTATGAAGAGCATACCCTATAAAGATGCACTCAACTCCCCTTTCACTCAACTTTTTACGTTTGGATTTCGGCACTTTTACAATTGCCCTACATCCCCAAACTTTGAGATAACTCAAGTTTGATTTTCTTTTATACCAAAATTCATATGGGGTAACCTCGTTCTTTTTCATTGGAACTCGGTTTAAAATATGACAAGCTATTAACATAGCTTCACCCCAAAAACCATCACTTAAACCCGAATAGGATAACATAGAATTTACCATTTCTTGCAAAGTTCTATTCTTTCTTTCGGCTATACCATTTTGTTGTGGTGTATAAGCCGCTGTAGTTTCATGTATAATGTCAGTAGATTGAAAATAACTCGGGTCATAGAATTCACCACCCCTATCGGTTCTAAACCTTTTAACTTTGTCACTTAGTTGTAATTCAACTTCATTTTTATAGATCTTAAACTTATCAAGGGCTTCATCCTTAGTAAATAACAAGTATACATAACAAAACCGAGAGTAATCATCAATAAGAGTTATCATGTATTTCTTGTTCCCCAAGGAAGGAGTGCTATGAAAATCACATAAATCACTATGCACCAAATCAAGCAATAAAGTATCTTTTTCCACATTGTTTGGAAAAGAATTTCTAGTTATCTTTGTTAACATGCATGTTCTACACTTCTCTATACTTGGATCAAAAGAGGGAATCAAATCATGCTTAGACATGGAATACAACTTCTTATAGTTAACATGACCAAGTCTATTATGCCATAGAGAAGAATTGTCATTAACAACAAAGCAAGTATCTTTCAAAGCATTCGAAATACTTAGTTTGAACATACTATTACAAAGATAACCAAGTCCTACAAATGTACCACCCTTAGACAATATAACTTTATCAGCTTCAAACACCATTTTAAAACCTAACCGATTCAAGGTAGCACCGGAGACTAAATTTCTCCTAAGTTCCGGAGCATACAATACATCTCTTAAAATAAGAGGCTTTCCGGAACTAAACACTAATTCTACTTGTCCTACACCTAGAACTTTAGCCGTAGAATCATTGCCCATGTAAAGAACTTCTTCATTCTCAACCTCCTTGAAAGTCTTGAATAGAGACCGCTCCTTGCATACATGTCTTGATGCTCCCGAATCGATCCACCATGGACAATCATCCTGTACACAAAAAATTTCAGAAATCATACACACAAAATTCAGATTTGAATTAAGTGAAACTTGTGTACACATATACCTTGCTTGGTATGGGTTTGGCTAGACTCACCATTCCCACCATTCTTTTTGTTCATCTTCTTCTTCCAAATGGTGCAATCCTTCTTGAAATGACCGGGCTTTCCACATTCCCAACAACCTCGTTGAGCACCTCCACCAAACTTAAGCTTCTTCCCATAGCTGCCTTTGGTGAAATTGTTAGCCCTCTTCTTAGGATTAGAAGACTCCTTTGATTTACCATCCTCCACCATGTTAACGGTGGAAGAATTAGGATTGACATCCTTTTGTCCATCTTGGACCCGAATGCCCTCTTCAATCCGAAGATGAGCACTCAATTGTTCAACATTAATATCGTATTTCTTATGCTTAAGGGAATTTCTAACATCCTTCCAACCGGGTGGTAATTTGTCAATTATAGAGGAAACAACAAAGGTCTCATCCATCACAATGTTATGTTGCTTAAAACTCCCTAAGATTCTTTGAATTTCATGGAATTGCTCCATTACCGACCTAGAGTCTACCATTTTAAAAGCATTGAAATTACTAACAAGAAATTTCTTACTAGAAGCATCTTCGGCCATGTATTTACTTTCTAGTTCATCCCAAAGAATCTTAGCGGATTCAACAAATTGATAAATATCAAACAAAGCATCGGAGATACCGTTAAGGATGTGACCACGACATATGTAGTCATCATTCTCCCATTTGGTTCTCCTCCGAATTTCTTCAACAGTTTCATTTTCCACTTCCTCGGGTTTGTGAGTGCTCAAAACATACGCCACACTTAACGAAGTGAGAAGGAAATGCATCTTCTTCTGCCATGTTCTAAAGCCAACACCTTCGAACTTGTCAAGTTTGTGAAAATTTGCAGACATTTCACGAATTGAAGTCATCTTGCAATAAATATTACTTTTGGATTGTTAGATGAAAAAGAAAAGAACAAGGGTCACAAGATGAACAATCTTCTAGGCGTGGATCGCTTTCCCAAAAGTAATATTCCGACCCTAATCGTAAAGCACGGGTTCATGGAATTCACCTTCGAGATTCAAAGAAGAAACAATAGTGGTCACGCTTACTATGAACACTATTCAATGAAAATGAGTTTGTGAGATTTTGTAGAGATGAAGAATTTCTGATTTTGATCCTTTAGAGTTTGTATGCAAAAAGAGAGAAGTAGTTTTCTCAACAACCTTCATCATATGAGAGATCTCATATTTATAACAATGCTATACTGTTTCAGAAAATCCGAAACGATACATTGACAAACCGTCAAAACACGCGAATTAACGCAACAGCAAATGTCAGTGACATTGTCGCGAGCCGTGATCAGCATTGCGAGTCGCGAGATGTGCACTGTCGCGAGGTGCGACCCTGGTCGCGAGTCGCCACCAGCCCTTCCCTCCCAGTCCAGCTTTGCTGCTGCTGGGTTTGAGCAAGCCAAGCCCACTGCCACCGCTGCGGGGTGCGAGCAAGCCAAGCCCACTTCCACTGATCGCAAGCATGATGTTGTCCCCTACTTGCAAGTATATAACGTTGAAGTATGCAAAGCCATGCAATTCAACATTCCTCGCAAACACGACTAACATATAGCATATTATATTACATATATTATTCGAGTAACAACACCATAACCAAGTAACTCAAACAATATATTATGAAATAAACTAACTTTATTATACTCTAAATCTCCAACATCTATAAAGTAGTAAAATAGTTGCACTTCTTCCTCCCATACTCCAACATATCTACAAATCGTCCATGCAAATTGCAAGCCAACAAAATATATATACATGAAAAGATTAACATATACTTCATCTAACATAACTAATTGGTTTATCATTTCAAATCATATAGCAAACCACTTTATAGAACATAATCATTTTTTTCTTTTGAGTGAATAAATTAAATATAATCAATTCTATTATTTCGTTTGAGTGAATAATATTCAATACTATTATTTTGTCTATAAGTTTACCAATAAGTAACTGGGATATTGAATGAGAGCTTAATGGTAAAAAATGTAGTTACGAACGAACCCGTGACCTCAAGATTACAAGATGAAACTCAAACTCCTACCAATTAACAATTGCAATTTCATGTAGTAATTACAAATATTAATGATTTAACATAAAAAAAATATAGTCATACCCGGTTTCGAGCTTGAAAGGAAGATTTCCAGGAAAGCCAGGCAAATGGTCCACAATTGTAGTTGAAATCGATGACACCAAACTTATCCATAGAAGAAGAGGAACAGCACTTGATAATGAATTCCTCATTGCCCTTGTTGTCTTTTTTTTTTTTTTTTTTTTTTTTTTTTGACGTGTGCGCTTGTTCTCTTACTTCTCTTACTTGTGAAATATTCAACTATGATATATCTACAGTATATAATTCACCGGAAATGTAAATTACTACTTCACAGAGAAAATATTTTAAAAAGGTGAGAAACATCTTCTCCCACTAGAAATAACATTAGGTAGATTTGTTGCTTTCTTTTTTCTATCTTTTGAGGGGTTGGAAAGAGATGTTGTTTACAGGTCGTTTGGTTCACTATTTTGGGCTTCAAGAAATGAAATCAATTATCGATTCCCTTTATTCTTGTTTGGTTCAACCCCTCATCAATCCATTACCATTACTTGATGGTAATGGATTCCCCTAATTTATTACCTTCCCCTCCCCTAAAGTAACAAAATCCATTACTTGATGGTAATGGTTACCATTCATTTTCATTCCTTGGCTTGTACCAAACACTTAATAAAGGTAACCATTTTTGTTACCATTTCCCTCATTTATTTATATCCATTCCCTTTCCAATCCATATTTTGAACCATACGACCCCTTAATTCAGTAGATTTGTTGTTCTCCCAAGACGAATGAAAGTGATACCGAAAGAGAGTGGGTGTCAATAAAAGGATGGGGCAATTATAGAGCAGGTTGGTCAACGGGTAAATCAACCCAAATAAAGATGAACAAATTCTTACTCCCTTGTTTTTTTTTATTTGCTACATTGTTGTTTTCATTAGTTATTTCAATCTTTTTTAGTGTACTTCTTGACCCCTTTAGCATTAAATGAGGTGAGAAAAGGTGAAAAAGTAGTACTTTAGGGTGGAAAAAGAAAGAAACAAATATAATAGTATTACTTTTTGGTGGAAAAAGAGAGAAATAAATATAATAATATTACTTTTTGGTGGGTCAAGTCTCCTAATAAGGAAAGTTGAAACAATGTAGCAAGTAAGAAAAATCAACCATTTAAGGAAAATGTAGCAAGTAAAAAAAGCGAAGGTAGTATTACTTAAAGGTGGAGTACAATAAATTATTGTGAGATAAGGGTAACTTTTTGTCTTAAATCAGTTATTTTTATGGAAAGTGACCTCTTTAAAGAATAAAGTTAATTATCTGTCATAGTGGGTAACTTTAAGACTTAAATAGGTCACTTTTATTTATAAAGGAATGACTCATTTCGGGCATGCTTGGACCGGGAAAAATGGATTAGGGGAGTAATAAAAGTTAAACGACCATAACAAAAGGAAATTGAAGGTGAATTGAGATGGTTGCAAACTTACAATGAGGATGATGTATTGTTGTTGTGATAAGAATAGAAAGAAAGAAAACCTATTAGGCTATTGCCCCGCAAATGAGGCCGTTAACAATTACCCTAGAGGGTGGTGACTGGTGAGTAACGATTACCCCCATAATGAGGGTAACAATTCCTCCATTTAACCATTTTCTTCTTACCAACACTAGCTCATCCTCTTTATCACTACTTCGTCTTTTTCATAATCACCTCAAACTTTCTTAATTTTCTTTAGTTTGACTTTATTATTCCCTTAATGTATTAATCTCAATCCAAGTAAATGCTCTTAAGATTAAAAGTTATCCTTTAATTAGAAGTAACATATTTTAGCTAAAAGTAAACTAATCTAATAATGAATTTATTTTATTCCAATACACACAATACTTATGAAAAATATAAAGTTGCACACTGGACAGAGAAGGACAGATAGACCTGGGCATGGGCCGGGCCAGCACGGCGGGCCGGCCCGGCCCGCCCAAGACGAGCCCGTTCAAGGCCCGGCCCGGCCCGTTGTCCGCTCCGTGGGCCGTGGGCGGGCCACGGTCAAGAAATTTAATTTCGGGCCCGCACCGCACGAGCCCGCGTGGGGCGGCCCGCGGGCCGAACGCTACTTTCTTTTGTGTTTTTAGCCTAAAACTGTCAAAAATACAAAAAAACAACATAAAACACGGCCAAGCCCGCGCAGGAGGCACGAGCCCGGCCCGGGCCCGTGGGCCTGGGCGGGCCGTGGACAAAACCTAAAAATTTCAAGCCCGACCCGGCACGGCCCGCCACTCACGGGCTCGGGCCCGGCCCGGCCCGGCCCGCCATTTACCCAAGCCCGCGGGCCGAGCCCGTGAACAGCCCGGCCCATTCCCAGGTCTAAGGACAGATAACCGAAATAAAAGGATATATAGTACAAACATGTGTGACTTGTTCCACTTTTTGTAAACATTTTCCCCCTTCACCTTTTCATAAACCAATCCATATGAATTCATTTGGGCTTTGGCTGATTAAATATAAACATGTGTCTTAATAACTTTATATACTTTTTTTTTTACAAGGATATTGGACTATTAAAATATAAAATATAAACATGTGTCTTAATAACCTTTTACTCTCTCGTTTATTTTATTTTTGTCACAGGGATATTAAAATGGACAACCCTATCTTATCAGGGACAACATAATAGGCCCATCCTGAAATTAAACATCCTCTCTCCTTCAACCACATAATGAGAATCTTACCTCGTCCACAGAGTTGCGAACGCGGCAGATCAACCTCCCAAGTCCCGACTTGATGTTGGTTAGTTAAAATTAATTCCCGAATGGCTGAAGAAATATGGACCTTTGTCTCCTTTAAAATAGTTTAAACACTTTCTTTTTAATTGTCCCAAATTGGTTTAAACGTTTTTTACTTTTGGTATGGTCCCACTATTATTATGCTTCGTCCATTTAAAATAGTATCATTATCACTATTTTGTGCAGTATTCATATCTTACACTTAGATTGTCTTTGATGATTTATATTTTAGGTAAATCATAATCATGTGAGATCTTGTTAAATTCGTTAGATATATATTTTTAAAAATTAAATTTTTATAGTTTTTACTTATTGATAATTAAAAATATTAATGGTTGAAATCATGAATCGACAAGCTTGGAAGTTAGAAATGATACAACTATTTCTAAACGGAGGAAATATTAATTTTCTTATGCCTCTTTAGTTCATACTTTATCTTTATCAATAAAAAAACATTCCAACTTTCTCTGTGAAAAGCCCCACCAACTTCTATGATCACATATACTTTGACTCTGTTTGAGTAAGCATTTTAAATGCCTAAAATAATAGGTGGATGTACAATAATTAACCATGAGTATAATATATATACTCCCTCTGTTTTGAAATAAGCAAAACACTTCTATTTATTATTCAATAATTTAAGAGAAGCTAGCGTTCATGTATTTCTTAACTGATAAAGTATAGCATTTCAGTAAAAACAACCCAAACAATTAGAGTCTAGCGGAAGAACAAAAATATATGACAACCTTCTAGTGGACAATATAGAATCAATGCCCAGCAATGGGAATACGCGTTTTCAGTTGTGGCTCTAAAAAATCGTAAAGCTCCAATACCATATTAAGTTTGAGGGAGAAGATAATATTACATTGGTATGTGACTATGTGTGTTAACAATGAACCATGAGTACAAATGTAAAAATATATATAGCATTGTAATCACACTTTTATTAAGAAATTAACCATGAGTACACTCAATATAATCCAAACACTTATTGAAAATAATTCATAACATAATATTTCTAAGATAACAATCTATCATAAAAATATTAGTCATATAGAGAATAAAGATCTCAGAGTGATTTTATTTAATCATAAGTACGACACTTACAGTGATATTTATACAGCAAAGATGACAACTAATGGAACTAAGTTGACTCCTATTAATATGGCACTAACCCAACTACTTACACATGACTAGGAAACTAAGATTGAAAAAGTCAAACGCTACCTAGAATACTGGAACAATAAAGCACGTTATTAGCCCCCGGCAAGCTCAAGGACGGGACGAACTTGAAGCTTGAGCCGAAGAAGTGAAATGCGATCCTTAGCCAGTGGTTTGGTAAATATGTCAGCCAACTGATCCACAGAAGACACATGGCAGAGCTGAAGAGCACCAGATTCAACCTGTTCGCGAATGAAGTGAAAATCTAAAGCAATGTGTTTCGACCTGGTACTAATAACAGGATTCTTACTCAGGAAAATAGCACCAACATTATCGCAGAGCAACAAAGGAGGTTGCGTGATAGGAGCATGGAGATCGGTAATTAATTGTTTGAGCCAGAGAAGCTCGGCTGCAGTGGAAGCAAGGGAACGATACTCAGCCTCTATACTAGAGCGGGCCACAACACGCTGTTTACGAGAAGTCCAGCTGATAAGGTTGGAACCATGAAAAATTGCATAACCATACTGTGATCTGCTATCTTCGGGGTCTGATATCCAACCTGCATCAGAGTAGGCGAGAAGAGATGTGGTACGAGTAGGTTTGAAGTGAAGGCAGTGATTTGATGTGCCTTTGAGATAGCGCAAAATCCTCTTTGTGGCCTGCCAATGAAGAGTAGTGGGTGAATGCATGAATTGGCAAAACACGGTTGACGGAATAGGCAATGTCTGGGCGAGTGATAGTAGCATACTGAAGAGAACCCACAATCTGCCGAAAGAGCGTGGGATCATGAAAAGGATCACCGTGAGAAGTGAGCCGAGAGTGGGGATCAGACGGTGTCGAAATAGAGATGCTTCTGTCATGTTGCTGCGTTGAAGGATATCTTGAATGTAGTTATGTTGAGATAAATTGAGACCGGCAGAAGTGCGACTGATTTGCAAACCCAAGAAAAAATGCAGAGGGCCAAGATCTTTGAGTGCAAAAACCTGATTTAACTGAGTGATGAACCGCTGAATCTGAGCTGCATGGGTACCTGTGATAATTAAATCGTCCACATACACAAGAATGTAGATGATCGTGGTGGAAGATATGTGAACAAACAAGGAAGTATCTGATTGACAAGCTCGGAAGCCTTGACTAACAAGGTAAGATTTGAGTTTATTAAACCATGCTCGGGGAGCTTGTTTGAGACCATAGATAGCCTTGTTGAGCCGACATACATGAGTGGGACGAGAGGGATCCTCAAAGCCACGGGGTTGTCTCATGTAAACATCTTCCGTTAAATCACCGTTAAGAAATGCATTGTTTATATCCAGTTGACGAATGCACCAACCATGAGAAAGAGCAATGGAAAGGACCAACCGAATGGTGGTGGGCTTAATAACAGGACTGAAGGTATCGAAGAAGTCAACCCCTGCTGCTTGACTAAAGCCTTGAGCCACCAACCGGGCTTTGTAACGCTCAATTGAACCGTCGGAATGACGTTTAACCCTGAAAATCCACTTACAACCAACAAGATTAACATTAGTAGGACAAGAAATAAGAGACCATGTGTTATTTCGCATGAGAGCATCATATTCAGCCTGCATTGCTTGCTGCCAGTGTGGGTGTTTGGTGGCTTGAGTATATGTACGAGGCTCAAAAGCAGGATGAGAGGAGAGGGTGGTGGTCAAGGATTTTGGCTTTAAGGAATTTGTACGGGCACGAGTGACCATGGGATGGGTGGTGTGATCAGCAACGCGATAATGAGTGGTGGAGGGCTGGCTGTGCTTTGCACGAGAGCTGACAGTGGACTGTTGATAGGGCGGGTTAAGAGGAGGAGAAGGGGGGGGAGGGGGTAGGGGTGATGGAGATGGGGGGACAAGGGGTCTTGGAAAATGAAAGAGGAGCAGCCTGTTCAAGAAGAGTGGGTGGACTAGGGGTGGAGGAGGAGGAGAAAGTATTGTCCCATACCCGGTATGGGGCGGTAGTTGCCCCTACCAGGGGTAAACTTGTAATTTCATTCAAAAAGCAAGGGCAAAAACGGAAGTAATTGTTTTACAGCAGGTGTGAAGAGAAGTGAAGTGTTAATTATCCTGGTTCGAAGAAAACAGAGAGAAGAGCAACAAAGTTAGGGCACCAAAAAAAAAAAAACACGAAATTAACAAAAAAATTGTTGGTATGAGTTCTTCTGGTGAGCATGGCGATGGATTTGAAGCAGATGAATTAAATGTCGATGAAGAAGAATTACAGGAGCAGCGAAATGAGGATGAAGAGAATGTAAGTTTGTTGTATTTGATCATAACTTTGTAATTCGGCCATATATGTAGAATAGATATTTGTTGTTATGTAATAAATGTCATGGAATGTAATAAATTAGATGATTGGCAATTAATATGTGTAGTATGGAAATAAATGAATGACAATGATTGGCAATAAATGAAATTTTTAAGTCTGTAGAAATATACTTTGTCGAAGTGAATGTGTATAGAAAATTTATAGAAGAAGAAAAATGTAAATTTGTAAATGAAATATGAAGGCAAAGCAGATTTTTTGAATTAAATGGATTAGTAGTTCATGTTGAATTGGGGAATATTTGAAGTAAGAATAATGCTGTAGATTAATTTGTCAACTGAGCTGATGTTAAAGAGGATTAAAGTGTTGTTAGTTTGAAGTGAATGAGGTTGTAATTTGCACACTTTAATGAAATTATATGCTAATACTAATGCAGTTCCGAGTTATATATTATGAATGGAGAAATGTATGTGGGGGATGGGGATATTGTTGAGGGAGTACATGTGGATGGAGATGCCATAGTGGCGGTGACTCCAGATGGGAAGGTTAGTGGTTGTAGAATTGGAGAGGTAGGTATGGTACCTGCCCCATTCGTCGGTATGATGTTCCCTAGCTGGGATGGAGTTGAAAGTTACTATAGAAAATTTGCCAAGCAAGAAGGTTTTGGCATTGTCCGGGCAGCTTCAGCATATAATTCGAAATTGGGTGTAGAACGGAAACGGCGTAGTGGAACGTGGACATGTGAGTGCTATGGTAAGCCGGATAGGCGTAAAAGAGCGAAAGGTGGCGGTAAAAGACTAGTAGTGACCGATTCTATGGAGTGTGAAGATGTTGTTGTGAAGAGAACCAAAAAGTGTGAATGTCCGGCCAATATTTATGCAAGCATGCAAGAGTGTGGGGAATGGGAATTGAGGAGAGTAGTACTTGAACACAAGAACCATGATCCAACGCCATCAAAATCACGGCACATTAGCATGTATCGAAAGGAGGAATTGTATAATCATGTAAGGAGGAAATTGTTTAATGATTATAACTCTGGGGTTAAGATATCTCAGATACATGGATGTCTAGCTAGAGAAAGGAATGGTGTAGAGAATTGGGTTGTTACAGAGCGGGATTTGAGGAATGAAGTTAGTAAGGTGAAGAGGTTGAAACTAAAGGATGGTGATTATAATGCGATGCTTGATTATTTTAATAAGATGACTCAAGGGGAATCGAATTTTTTTCATATGCATCGTGTGGACGAGACGAATACTTTGAAGGACATAATGTGGGTTGATGCTCGGAGTAGAGCAGCGTACGAAGAGTTTGGGGATGTTGTGTGCTTTGACGCAACGTATTTGACAAATGAGTACGAGCTACCATTTTGTAATTTTGTTGGTGTAAATCATCACGGGCAAAGCATTCTCCTTGGATGTGCGTTGTTGTCGCATGAGAATACGGAGACCTTCGAGTGGCTTTTCTCAACCTGGCTTTCTTGTATGGGTGGCAAGGCACCTTTGGGTATACTTACGGACCAGTGTGCTGCAATGAGAAAAGCATTATTAACTTCGATGCCGACTGCTCGACACCGTTGGTGCCTATGGCACATAACAGAGAAGTTTTGTTCGAAGTTGGGGATGTATAAGGGGTATGATGCATTCAAAGATGAGCTTTTGAATTCCATTTATGATAGCTTGGATGCGGAAGAATTTGAGGATAGCTGGAGTACTGTTGTTGTGAAGTACAAGTTGAGTGACAATGAATGGCTAAAGGTGTTAGTGTGTTGTTATAGGTCTTGCTTATTAATTATTATTTAAGCACATTGTTACATATGAGAAACAATGATTGTTTGTATGAACTTATCATATTATAGGAAACAATAAGATTAATAAGACACTAACCATTCATTGTCATATTTGTACACATATTTTGAAGAAGTCTTGCGAAAATAGGATTGTTTTTCAAGAAAAGTTGATAAAGAACAATAACAAAAACCTTTTAGAAATGCTGGTTTTAGTTTAAGAAAAGTGGGAAAAAAATATATGAGTCTAACAAAAGTAGTTTGACTTACACAGAAGCTGGACTTTGAAATCTTGTTGCTGCCAATTGCATTTTGTGTGAATTAAGATAGAAATGATGTTGCTGCCAATTGCATTTGAGTCCTGCCAATCTAGTTTTTGTCCTTTATGTTGTCTTGCTATGCTGCTAGTTTTATATTAAGCCATTTCTAAATTATTAGGAAGTAAGAAGTCCTCACTATTGGACGTACAAGAGCTCACAGGCCCTTCCCGTGGTATGCTATGGCATATTACTCTATTTAGGCAGTGAAGACAATTATTAATTTAAGAAGGTAAGAAGTGCTGTAAACAAATTATTAGTTATTGGGCACATAGTAATGGTGGTCATTGGCACTTGAAATTAAATAGGTGTTGTAAGTAGGGTGTTTATAATTACATGTGTATGTATTATATTATTTGATACATGTTGGGTGTATGTTTGTGTAGGTTTATTCCGTGAAAGGACAATGTGGGTCCCTGCATATCTTCGGCATATGTTTTGGGCAGGAATGAAAACCACACAACGAGTTGAGAGTATGAATAGCTTTTTTGATGGCTATGTGAATAAGCATACAAGGTTGTTTGAATTTGCGGAACGGTATTGTGAGGCTATGGAGGTTCGTGCTAATGATGAGAAGGATCGTGATGCGCATTCAGCTAGATATGCCCGAACGTTGGTTAGTGCTTTTTCAGTGGAGGCGGTTTTCCAGAAGGTATACACGGATTCCAAATTCAAAGAGGTTCAGAGGGAGTGCAGTAGAATGATGTACTTGACTGTGCATGGTAAGAATGTGTTGTCTGATAATATCGTGGAGCATGTAGTTGAAGATCGAGTATGGATTCGATGTCGGGAGACGAAGAAAGACAAACCTTCGAACAGAAAAAGGAATTACAAGGTTACTTACAACACTTCCTCGAAGGAAGTGATGTGTGCATGTAAAATGTTTGAGTGTCATGGGATTATGTGTAGGCACATGATAAAGGCGTATGACATTCATAATGAATTTGATGTACCGGAAAAGTACATTTTACGTCGATGGAGAAAAGATGTGCAACGTAAACATACAAGGGTTAAGGTTGCATATCATGACCCCTCGAAAACAGATGAAGTTAGGCGGCGTGATAAGTTGTTTGATAGGTTTGATGGTATTTGTGATAAAGCCGTAGTTTATGATGAAGTTGTTGGTATTTTGATGGATGATTTGCAATTGTTGGATATAAGAGTGGATGAGAACATTGTTATGGCGAGGAGTAGAATAAATGGAGAGGTGGATGCAAACCCTAACTCCGGTGTGGTAACTATGGTGAAGAATAAATCACCCCCATCTGTGGACAATAAGAAGCGGAAAATAGATATGGAAAGTCATGAAGTGGATCCCGTAGAGAAACTGAATGTCATAGATCCCCCTTGCCGGAAGGTGGCCCATAGAACCCGTAGTAAGCGTTACTATTCTGCCGTGGAAGAAGGTAGGAAGAAAGCTGGAAAGAAGAAAGGAAATACATTGGCAGTGGAGAATGAAAATGTGGGGACGAAGAAGAAAACTGCAAAACAGCAGAAGAAGGTGGCAGGAGGTGATCTAACTGAGGAATTCGTAAAAGCAGGGGTTCGAAATGAAGAAGAGGTATATTAAAATTTAGCTAATAAACAATAATGTTTATAAGTGAAACTATTTGATGTTGTTGATTAATATATAAGTGAAAGTACATTAAAACATTTATTTTTACATGTCTTATTAATAGCATGGAGGCGGGATTATTGATATGACATGTACCCCAAGGGGTGTGGGATGGGGAAGAGGCATACAGGTAACCTGTTAACGATGTGTTGGTGAATAAATATATTAGTTATTGTGTATTGTTATAGAGTAACAACTTTGTATTGTTATAGGTTGGATCAACATCAATTTCGGGAGTTGGAGGAGGAGGAGGCATTGAAATGGTTGACGGAGATGGGTCTGTAGGATACTTTACACGTCTTTTAGCGACACCTGAAATTGGTTGTTTGGATGTCAATCTATCCGTACGTGATTCGAACTTGTGTTAGACATGTGTATTATATATTTGTATTATACTTGTTGGATGTCAATGGTTTTGTAATATAATTTGGAAAACTGAACTGTACTCCCTCCGTATTAGTTGCAACAATTGAACTAGGGTGATTTCAATAATCATTCCCACCAAAATATTTTATGAAAATGTAAACTTAGCTAAATTTACATCATCCAAAAGAGGGACTTCCTTTCTGTCATTAACACACTTTCATCCATCACAATATGCACACTGCACTTAAATGTTTACTCCTACTTAATGTTTAGTTAGCAAAAATTTACAGAGATTTACAAAACAAAAGGAGCAGCATGAGTTTCTTCCACTGTCTTCAATCTTCTTCATCAGCAAAATGGGGGACTACGATGAAGGCCGCTCATGGATCAGGTGTTAGTGGCATCAACTGTGGGCACAAATAACACAATGGATCAGGTGTTAGTAAGGAAAGCAAATCAGGACTTAAGTGACGAGAAGAAAAGACAGATTGTTTACAATTAATTTGTTGGGTATTAGGACAGGCGACAAGCGTCCATGGGGTTCTCAAACTAAACTTGCAAAAGATTTGGGTGTGCATAAATCAACAATTACCAGATTATTCAGAAAAGCACAACAAGCAAGTACACATAGAAAAGGGAGGTGTGGGAGGATGCCAAAATATGAAAACAGTTAGGGAAGGAAGCTTGGATAACATTTCCTAAAGACATTGATGATTTAATTGTTAAGGTGAAGGAAGCTTGGATAAGATTAGCTTGGATAACCTTGCAATATGCCATGATTGAGGCATTGAAGGTCAACGGCAGCAACAACTAGCAGAGACTGCCTCATATAACCATAGCTTATAAGAAGAGGAATAATTGGATCTCTTCTACAATGAGATTGGTGAGATTTGAATCTTCACCTCTCATCTGAAAGTCGGACAGCTAACCAATTACTTTAGCCTCATATATCAACAGAGAGAATAGTAAGTAGTATAAAACACAATTCTAATAGTATATGAAAAATAGGCGGCAACGGCGGAAAGCACTCGAAGGTAAACTTTATAGTTGACTTTTATCAGTGAGGCCATGTTCTGTACTCTTTATCTCACATTTGAGGTACCACAATTGTTTTAACTGTCGAAACTAAAATCTAAATTTATGATTTATTTACAGTACGTAATTTAGAGTTGTTTTCTTCGTTACGTTGTATCTTTAGTAATTGTTTTTTGAGGGGAGTTATATCTTTTGTAATTAGTTACAAATGGAATAATAGTTATCGATTGATTGACATTTATTTTTGTTAAATAAAATTGATTTAAACTATTTATTAGTTTGTTGTATCTGGTTTTGTGTAAATATAGTTTGTGTACGCCTTTTAATTTCATCATTTTAACCTTAGATGTTCATACTCTAACCTTACATGAACAAAACACATCATATTGTAACCTCATTAACAACACATTATCATTGTAACCTCATCAACAACACATTATCATTTAGCCAAAACACATATTTGCAGACAACACATCATCAAAATTTTATCACAATCTACAACAACACATTATCATTTACACCATCTACAACCACAATCCATGAACAAACCACAGTCCACAATCCAGGGTCCATCAACCACCATCACAATCCAAACAACAACCATCCACAACCACCATCACAAGATCCATAAACCACCATCAACGACCATCCACAACCGCAATACATCAACAACAACATCATCATTTACAACCATCCACAATCATCAAATTTTACAAATACAAAAAAAAAAAAAAAAAAAACATGCGTAAAATGAGTTAATTGGACAATACCTCAGAAAGGTGGTGGACTTTTATTTGGGGGATCAAACTCGCTGCTTGTGCAAGGGCTAATCGGTATGTCATGCCCGGCTTCAATGAGTTCTGCATCCCAATCCCCGACAACCCAAAACCTAATTAGGTTGCCATCATCACCTTCAACATACATTTCATGCTCAACATACATCTCAGAGTCGTCATCATCACTAATTTCATCAATTTCATCATCCATCACCTTTTTTTCCATATTCACCTCCTTCAATTTTAGGGCTTTTCTCTCATCATCCGAAACGGCCCTAAGAGCACACACAATTGGAGGGAACTCGTTCAAACGCTTCTTCTTACAAAGTCCATCCTCTTCAATCTCACAAATCTGAACTCTTCTACCCCGACGAGGTGGATTCCTCCTCCTACGAACATGACTACCCATAATTCCCTTCCCTTTTTCACTAGCAATTTCGGCCTCACACTCCGCCGCATCATTGAAGACCGCCTCAAAAACCCGCATGCTCGTCTCACTCAAACATTTGGCAGCTTCACCACTCTCGTACATATGCCTCGCGTAAGGGCTTCGATCTGCTATAGAATTGACAAGTTCTTTGCAAATCCACATCTCCTCCTTCGTTTTCGATTTAAACGCAGCCTCCATTAATGGTTGAGTAAGTTTTTCCATAACTTCAAAGTAAAGAGGAAGGGGAGTTTTGCTTGGTTTTCGAATTACAGAAATAGGAAGGTGGATGAGAGAGAAATGGAGAACTTATCAATTAAAAAAACAAGGGGGAGGCATAATGAATGGGCCACCGTTTCAATGTAATACTATGTGGGGCAATGGGTTGAATTTTGGTGATTTTGGCCATATATGCAATACGTAGTGGGCCAAAGAAAATAAATGCATGAGATAATTAAGAAACAATACAACCTCGTGGCCAGAAAATGGTTTATGGTGTGTCATAAGAAAGAATAAACAAAATAGATTGTATTTAATGCTAGTGTACACTCACCTAACAAAATTTAATACTTCATCATCCTTAACTCCACAATTGGTATAAAACCACATATCCTACGACTAAAACCACAATTGGTATAAAATCACATCAAACCGTGATTGTGTTAAAAAGATTTCCAAATATGGTGGCTAATGCAGAAATGGTTAGGGTCCATGTGAAATCGGGCGATCTAGCCGACAATGGTGTGTCATATGTTATTGGTTTACACACTCCATTTTTGGAGTTATATAACTTGTACGGGAGACGTGTTGGTGTGGACCCCGATGATCTATATCTGACTTGTCGAGGTGAATTCTTAAGTAGCGATTCCGCTCCATTTCTGCACGTGTTTGATGACGTTGAGCTTATACTTGCTTATTCGAAGGTATTAATTTGAAGTGAATTTCAATTATCTCCTAATTATCTTTTATTTTCAAGTGAATTTCAATTATTTCTTAATTATCTTTTATTTTTAATCATACTTTATAAATTGCAGTTAGTAAAATGTCACATATGTTGTGAAATAATATAATAAAATTTGTTATTAAAGATTTTTTTTGTTAATTGTTGTAATATCCAGGGTTCATGAAATTATATCAAATGTTTGTATAATCATATCATGTACGGTGTAAATATTATTTAAACGACATATAATCATATCATGATGTATATAAAGTGCACATCAACACCTACATTATCGTTTACTTGTCGTCTAATATTGCAGTCGGGACACTCGTTCGTCGCCGATCCCGACATTGATCCGGATTACTACTTTGTCACAATGCGTGACCTGCACACCAAGCCTACGGTGGAACTTTTGCGGATGAAATGCACTACACAACTAAGGAGGTTGGCTGATCTATGGGCTTCCATTTCGGGGATAGACCCCGAATTTGTTACATTGTACCATGAAGGTGCACGTGTTAACCTTGACGGTACTTTCGATACTGAAGGTGTTCTTGATGGAGATGTGATATACGTCGTGCCCAATTAATGGTTTACTGAATGTGGTAATGTTCGGTCGTTTAATTATTTAAGTTGGTTATGTTCGATTAGTGAAATCCACCTAATGTTTAGTAAGCCATATAAACGATCATTAACATTGTTAATGGTCCTACTAGTGTTTAGTAATCCTCGTAATGTTTAGTAAGCCATGTAAACGATCATTAACATTGTTAATGGTCCTACTAGTGTTTAGTAATCCTCATAATGTTTAGTAAAAGCCATGTAAACGATCATCAACATTGTTAATGGTCCTACTAGTGTTTAGTAATCCTCGTAATGTTTAGTAAAAGCCATGTAAACGATCATCAACATTGTTAATGGTCCTACTAGTGTTTAGTAATCCTCGTAATGTTTAGTAAAAGCCATGTAAACGATCATCAACATTGTTAATGGTCCTACTTGTGTTTAGTAATCCTCGTAATGTTTAGTAAAAGCCATGTAAACGATCATCAACATTGTTAATGGTCCTACTAGTGTTTAGTAATCCTCGTAATGTTTAGTAAAAGCCATGTAAACGATCATCAACATTGTTAATGGTCCTACTAGTGTTTAGTAATCCTCGTAATGTTTAGTAAAAGCCATGTAAACGATCATCAACATTGTTAATGGTCCTACTAGTGTTTAGTAATCCTCGTAATGTTTAGTAAAAGCCATGTAAACGATCATCAACATTGTTAATGGTCCTACTAGTGTTTAGTAATCCTCGTAATGTTTAGTAAAAGCCATGTAAACGATCATCAACATTGTTAATGGTCCTACTAGTGTTTAGTAATCCTCGTAATGTTTAGTAAGCCATGTAAACGATCATTAACATTGTTCAGTTATTCTCGTAATGTTTAGTAAATGCCATGTAACACAATCATTAACATTGTTAATGGTCCTACTGTGTACTTAGTAATGAATGATCATAGTAGTGTTTAGTTATTCACGTAATGTGTACAAGTGATGTAAACGATCATTAACGTTGTCAATGGTCCCAATGTAAACATTAGGTCGATTTCACTAATCATATCGTATGCATCATAAACCATATCCTGCACTACATTAATCATATCATTCACTAGATTAATCATATCATTTACTAGAGTAATCATATCACATAATTGGATAATCATATTATATAAAAGTCATGGTGTACACAAATGGATAATCATATCATATATAAGTCATAGTGTACATAAATGGATAATCATATCATATATAAGTCATAGTGTACATAAATGGATATTCATATCGTATTAAAGTTATAGTGTACATAAATGGATATTCATATCGTATTAAAGTCATAGTGTACATAAATGGATAATCTCGCACCAGTACATAATGCGAAAAAACATAATGCGAACTATTTATTGTGACTCCCACCTTTTTTTACATTTTAAATCTCGCTCCACACCAAGATTCACAACCATCAATTTCCGCCTACTATGTAGATTTTATATAGTGTATGTAGCTTAATAACTTCCTATTAAATTACTTATTATGAAGCCATTCTTTCAACTTTTAGTCTAAGATGAATATCCATTTGTGTACACTATGACTTTTATATGATATGATTATCCATTTATGTGATATGATTAATATAGTCAATGATATGATTTATGATGTCTACGATATGATTACATGCACTTACTATGATCATTCATTACTAAGTAACAGTAGGACCATTGTTAATGTTAATGATCATTTACATGGCTTTGACTAAACATTACGAGAATTACTAAGATTCATGTATGACTAAGCAAACATAATGAACTTAAGTAATTGGGTCATTGTCTAAGCAAACGTAGCTCATTGGGTCCATCATGAGTAATGAATGATCATATTCATGTTTAGTAATTCTTAAGTCCATCATTAACATTAACAATGGTCCAAATGTTTACTGAGTAGTGAATGATCATTGTAGTGTTGCACTGTTAAGTCCATAAATAAGATTCTTGTAATATGTAGTCAGTAATAAAGTATAATATGAAGATTTGAATGCTCGTACATTATTCATGTAGCATATCTAAAATTATATCTGAAGTACGTTGAATCATATCTGAAGTATGTTGAATCATATCTGGAGTACGGCGAATCATATCAGAAAGGACTATTTATAATATGTAATTTGTATATGAAAAACAATTCCAAGATTTGAATTTCCAATTCATGGCTTATCAAGGAACAATTACATTCGAAGATTTAAAACCTATTAATAAGTTGGATGCATTTATTTAATATCTATTTATTTGTTCAAATAGTTATTGAATGAAATTAGTAGTTATACATTTTAATTTCTTTTTAAAATAATTTTTTAAAATCATATCAGGTTGGATAGTAATTTGGTCCAATAGTTCATGAATCATGTTGAACACCTACATAATCATATCAAAACGTACATAGTCAAATGTTCAAAAAGTTGCACCTTTCATTGCGAAATGAGAAATGAGTTCCAACATTTATAATTTAATACACACATAAATGAACATTGGTACTAAAATTAGTGCAATCACTATCTTCTCCATCTTAATCATGAACTCCATCCTCAATTGAAGATCTCTGTTTAATTTTTCCATCTCCAATTTCTTTTCCTTAAGCTTCTCAACCTTAGCTTCCAATTTCTTGTTGGCACCCATTAGTTGCTGTATAAATGCATCTTTATTCTTCAAAATATCATCCATTAACGGAGTTTGCAAATCGTTCTCCCAAATGAAGAACCCACAATCATCGGACTACAAAATTAGACAATTCACACATGACAACATATATAACATATGCAAATTACAATATTATATGTGAGAATTAAAGAAGGTTAATTTACCGGCCATGAAGAACACCCAAAGAACTTCAACCCGGCGTTAGATTCGGTTTTGGCAGTACGCAATTTTGCTTCACGCTTGTGGTAACACTTTAAGGTGTTTTTTCTCCGCAAACCTGAATTGGAATTACTAGATGCAGACCCTTCCATTTTGTTCTGATTTTTGAGAAGGGGGGTTTCAATGGAGTAAAGGGTGTGTTTTATAACTTGAAAAAAGTTTTTTTTTTTTTTTAACTACTAACACTCCATATTTTATATTATATCTTGCCTAAAACATCCCTTCCCTTATGTACCCCACATGTACCTTTATTATAAATAAACCCTCACTCCACACCCCACACAAACCGTTGCACACACCTTCAACCTTCTTCCATCCTTCCTCACACAATCACACATATGGCGAATTCGTATCCCATAGTACCCCCACCACCTAATTTCAGCTACGAAAACACACCTGAGTTGGTGGTTCGGCAAACCCCCCCCCTTCGTTAGGGACACGGCCCAAGTCAACGTCAACGAACATGTCTACTTTTACCACGTTCCAAGAGATGCTGTGTGTGAAGAAAACCGAGTCTACCTAAGTTCCACACAAGTGCGACACCTAATGAGAAATCCTTTCTGTTCATGGCCTGAACATATGTTACCATTATACATGTTTGGGCCGGATGGGTACGTTAAATACGCGTACGTACCATCATTAGCTGATTTAGGTGGCCTTCCAAGTGCAATACGGGTGTTCATAAAGTGGGAGATGGTCCAACTCGACATGCAACACGTCGAACATTTAATTGTTCCGTGGCGGTTCGAAAGTATGATGGACCCTTATCCCATTATGTACAACAGAGGAAGAGTTTTACTCCTCCGCATGCGACCATTTCATCTAAGCATGGCTACATTTGAAGATTCCATGGAGATTCTGCATGTAATAGGGGAAATGAATCAGATCAATATTGTCATAAAGGAATGGATTGCGAGGCAAAACGGGAGCTCTAGGCCATTCAATTTTGTTAAGATACACCCAAGAATGAACAATAATTCCCCTTTACTTGCGTTACATACTCCTATTATAATATGGAGTACGAGGGGAATAACGAGGCCAGGTTTCATTCACAATTTGTTTGCAGTCATTCGCGACCAGCGTCCGCGATTCATTGTATTATTAGAGATTCGGGCAACAGCTACTCAATTCCACTCTTTATGGTACCGAGCTGGAGGAGCTAACATGAGGTGGCTCCATGCACCAGGCTTTCGTGAAACCGGCGGCACCGTTGTTATGTGGGACCCAACTAAACTTCATTTTGGTACAATACCTGTGAATGACATGGGGGACATAAGGATGAAGATTTTGTTAAAGGTCATTCACTAATAACAATATGTATTTACAGTTATATGTCATTACTTTGATTTACTATTATATACTTGATCAGTAAATACTAATTTTATTTTGTTTCCCCACTTTTCAGGGACGCTAAGATGAGTTTATTCGAGATTGTCCAGTTGCATGCTATGGGATGACTCGTTCAGGACCCGAAATTTTTAAATAAATTTGGTGTAATATGATCACATTTGGCGTTAATAATTTTCAATCGGCTATTATAAGTAGTAATAATTTACATATGTCCTAATTTCATTTTTTCCTCATTTTACGTTAACTATATTACGTGAACTATATGTACTAATTTCATTTTATGTTATAATAATGCGGTTATTATTGAGTCAAAGTTGGGCTACTATTTTCGTCTTCATTAGCTAGGTCATTTGGTTTTTGGTCAATACGCTGCAAATGTAGGCTGCACATATAGCCTGACACACACGAAGCCCAATGCTGCGTCAGTCATCCATCTCATCTATGCCAGCCCATTTTCGGTTTGCAGACTAGTGGGGTGTGCTTTTATTTGTATCGTTTAATGGGCTTAAAAACCGGCCACATGTTTTTGGCCAGCTTTATTTTGCGTGTGTAGGTAGTGAAGAATGGGATATGGTCTATAAATTGACAAATTATTTCTCATTTTCCCGGGTATATCTCTCACAAAAACATTTCAGTGTATTTTCATTCTTCATTTATAAATTTTTAATAACTTAATTTAATATTTATATAAATTCGTAAATATGTCCCAAACTAAAATAACTCTTAATTGTGCTTCCCTGGACGAGATGCTGAACGGGGGAATTCAAACAGGGTGTATAACTGAGTTTTGTGGTGAGAATGCAGCCGGGAAAACCCAAATATGCCTACAAGCTGTAATGTGTGCACAATTGCCTCCAACACTAGGGGGACTTTATTGTGGATCTATATACTTGAACACAAGCGGCCCTTTTCCAGCAACAAGGGCCAACACATTGGCAATGGCATGTTCCAGAATTTACGATTCAGGTGAGAATCCCCTTGACAACATAATAGTTAAACAAATTTCTACCCCAGATGAAATGATTATTGTCTTACATAATCTTCAGACCCTTATGGAAGATTCTTTACAAACGTGTCGGCCTATCCGCCTTGTGGTACTAGATTCAATCACGGCCCTATGCCGATCATATTTTAATTATAACGCTATAACTAGTAGAAACATATTTCTCCGCAAAGTGGGCAACACTCTTAATTCATTAGCCGTTGCATACAACTCCGCTATCATAATCACAAACGAGGTGACCGACGTTATTGGGAGATCGGTTGTTCCAACCGGTCATGTTCACCAAGTAAGAACTAGTGGAAGGTTGGTTCAACCTAGTCTAGGAATGTATTGGACCGGATTAATTGACACCCGAATCTTCCTCACAAAAGAAGAGACACAAGGAATAACACGTAGACATGCCCGTTTGGTTTTATCTACTAATCTACCTCAAAGGAGGGCCCAATTCTGCATAGGACCATTAGGGTTATATAGCAATGTGCAAACTGTTCGATTTTACTAGCTTCAACGGTCTGCGTTACCTCTTATGTATTGTTTTATTTTCAAAATTAAAATGCAATAATAAACTGGAGTACTTTATTATGCATTACCTGTTTTTAACACATATTGTTTCTACTATTTGTATATTATATGTTTTAAGTAAAAGAAATTTTCAAATACTTTTGATAAGATAACAATAGCAGCTGATATGAATATTGTACAAGCTGACCTCAGTACCTTCAAATTTGATACAAGTTGTAGACGGGTTGATATGATTGCGTAAACTTAGACATAAAACCACATCATTTATTGCGTTAGTGGCCAAAGTAATGGGCCGAAATAGTCAGTAATCAAAGTTCCCACAGTGGGCCTAGTAATCAAAGATCAGATTTTTTTTTGTCCCATCTCATTTTTTCCCAACTTTGACAGTTCACATTTGGTAATTGCTAGCCACATCATATTTATTTATTGTACCCATCTAATTTTTTTCCAAATGTTTCACAAATGGTTGTGTTAACACCTTAGCTTTTGTTCTTCCAATACCATACCTGGGAATATAATGATGGGAATATTAGTCTTAATCCAGTTTTTGTTTTAACTCAAACTTACCATAGTCTTTCATTTCAAATTGGATTTAAGTGACTAGCACAACCTGGCATATATATATCTCATTTCATAGTTTACTTTGAGATGTGGATTCCCATACAACATTCACGAAAAATCATCATAAAACACAATATGTCACATATATTCAACGTGTTCATTAAAAAACTAAATGAAGGAATTTATCATATATTCCAAAAAATACATCAACTTTTGTTGTCCTTTAAGTGTGCTACAAGGACACTTAAAGTGTGCTACAAGCAACAACTTTAACCCAATGACTAAGAACAAGAAGTGCGCTTTCTTCTTTCACTATTGGAGCTCACAAAAGTACATAGCAACCACGCCATACATGGGTGACAAAAGTACATACCTTCAACAAGACTAGGTTTTTTCTCAAGTTCAAGTACAACAGCTCAAAATTAACAAAACTAATGCTGACCTTTTTCGTAGCCTCACATTTATATTCATATATACAATATTCGCAAAAGAAAGGACCTAAACTAATGAAGAACCTCATAATCTGTCAAGCATGTCCTTCACGGTGCCCTTCAATTCATTTTCATCGCATAAGATATCTTCGGTTAGTAACCAACTCCTCTCCTCCGTTAAGTTGCCAGGCTTATGCAATATTTAAATTAACTAAGTAAACTAATGATAAATATAATTCACAAAACACATAATAACTATTATCGATTACAACGTACCATAGTGCACTCCGCCTTCAGTCGAGCTGCACATCCTTTCATAGCAAGTAACATCTGAATCCCGGAGCTATGCCTAAACAAAACCAAAACAATAACTTCATTAGTTACTTATTTAACTTTGTATGTGTAGGCAGGTAAGCCTGCAATTAAGTAATTACCCATGTGTTTTGGTCCCCACGAAAACATCTTTCCTAGCCCACCGCGATGTCTCTCCACTAACCCAATCAACATCCAAGTACGTGAGGAAGAAATCCACACCAATCGCCTACAACCACAACTGAACATCTTCATTAACCATGCACATTCACAAGAAAATATGTTCTGAAAGTTAAAGTTTTTTTACAAGTTTATCAATGGATTCCCCGTGGTCAGCTTTCTCCGAGTTTCCGTCAATTAGCCAAACCTCCTCTGTGTTTAAACAAAACGCAGCACACCACCAACTACTCCCCTCAAAAACGGGTACAAACACCTAAGAATCATACACAACCCACTCATTCACCTAACCACCAAAGATTATATCAAAATCAATAACATTAATGTACTATCATTCTACTTTACCACAAACATTCTTGCTGACTTAACGCCCTGTAAGTTGTCAGCATATCTCCTTGCAGCACACTTTGCTGATGACCAACCACTCGGGTCCCCAACCTCTTCAAGAACAACAGACTAACAATATAACAACTAATTCAGTCCGTAAACATAATAACAAATACAACAATAAGACCACTACAAACAAAGGGGTGCGTACCGCATATGTAGGTTCCATCACGTATCGAACACTAGCATCTACAAATTTTTTCCTCCACAATCGTGTGTACATAGCACCAACTACACTAACATACTATACATTCCAATAATTAATTAGGGAAACATATCATTCATTAATAAATGCGTGTAATACAAAAAAACTTGTTCATTCATGTCACTCACATTCATAGCCACCTCGACATTTGGATTTACAACAGAATAACAATCGCTCAGTGAAGCTGTGCAATGACCACACTTAACCAACACTAAAGCTTCCGGATGGTGATCCTTACTACATAACGCCTCGAACATTTCATTATCAGTAACATCGTTATATATATATCAACATCATATAAACAAAATTATTTAAAAACACATTAAAAACAACTAAGCAGATTTACTTACGCCTCGAACGTGTCATAATCAGCTACAAGTCTCATTATCCTAGCCCTGTAGTTCGGATACGACCTCGGTACAATCTGAACAACAAACTCCTCCTCCCTCAACTTCACACTTGGCCTAGTACACCTACGTTTCCTACTCTTATTTACTTTCGCCTTCTCGTTGTTTGTGACAAACATCCAGAAACCACCTCATTCACATGGCTACTCTTCCGCCTATTACTATCCCCACTTATGTTGTCACCAAGTTTCTCATGAACTACACTTGGCCTCGACTTAAACGTACACGAACCCCACTCATACCTTGACATGTAAACCTCATTTCCCGTGTCTTCATTACCCAACCCAAAGGTAAGCCTGTTCACAAGGCTACTAACCGATGGGATACTCTCACAACTATTAGAATTTTGTCCCTTCTTCTTGTCACTCTGTTCACCACAATCTTGCTCCCCATTTACACTTCCCTGACCCTCCTGCTCACCTCCCTGCCCCCGCCCCCGCCCTCGCACACCTACCTCCACACCTACCCGCTCACCTCCCTCGCCCTTCCCCCGCACACCTACCGCTCACCCCCCTTCCCCGCACACCTACTCGCTCACCTCCCCCCTCCCCGCCTTGCCCCCGCCCCGCTCGCACACCTACCTCCACACCTACCCGCCGACCTCCCCGCCCTTCCCCGCACACCTACCGCTCACCCCCCTTCCCCCGCACACCTACCTGCTCACCTCCCCGTCCTCGCCCCCGCCCTCGCCCACCTACTACGCTCAACACCCCGCCCTTCACACCTACCTCGCTCAACACCCCCGCCCTTCACACCTACCTGCCCCTGCACACCTACCTGCTGACCACCCTCACCCTGCTCACCAAACACCTGCTGCTCACCATCAAACTCCTCCCTACTCTCAAAAAATGGCTCCTCATCAAACACCCGCCGCTCACCATCAAACCCTTCAAAACCATATCCCTGCTCACCATCACACCCCTCCCCCTCGCTTCCCCGCTTCCCCCGCTCACCATCAAACCCATGACACCCTTCAAACCCCTCCTACCCCCTGCTCCCCCGCTCACCATCAAACCCATGAAACCCTTCAAACCCCTCCCCCTCCCCCCGCCGCCACTCCCTGCCGACCAAAGAAACCCTCCCGTTCATCACCATGTACCCCCTGCCCATGCACAGTTTCCCCACCTTGTTGTGCCCTCATCATCATCCTCCGCTGATATGGGTTAAGGTTATCCCTAGGGCCCCTTCTCCTTTGTGCAACATTCGCTTCCCCATCCGACTCCGATTCCGCAACCACATTGTTGTTGTCCCCAACACCAACACCACCACCACCTTGAAGTTCAACACCCAATCCACTAAGTACTATCCGCGCAACTGTGAAATTTACCAACAAAGGAATGCACATTTCAGTAAAGGAATGCACATTTCAGATCTTACATTTTACGTATATTATATCATGTTTCTTACCCTGATCTTACACGTATTAAATCAGTGATATATCAAATCAGTGATATGTTCTCTGAGATTATCCAGAGATTTCCGGAGACATTTCAACATGTATATATAATGTTATGTATAAATTGATGTATTGAACATGCTAAATTTCTTCTACATAGCTACTCTCGCTCGCTATGCAACAAATTATCTTTGCTTGATTCTTTTGCTAAATATATCAAGTTCAATGATGATCAACGTAATGTTGAATTTTTAACACAAACAACTAATTGATTTTAACATATTCTTCATATTCTACTACTAAGATATGTTCTTAGTCAACATTGAAACGTATACATTACCTCATACGCCTCAGAATGTGGACCCAAACTGTCCCTAGCCATAAGAGGATGCCTCTCCCCATAAGCCACATCAATGCACTAATAAGAGTTACATCACAATTAATTATCACTACTATATAAAATTCATAACAAATCATAACTTCAACCACATAATTAAAATCATCATACCCCTATTTTCCCATAATCCCCATTCATATTTTCATCATCATTTTTTGCCCGATTCACGTCAGCAACCGAACAAGCCTTACACCTTGGAAACATACCCCATTTCATAGGAGGCCGGTTTAGCCTATCTATGTACAAAATCTACAATACAAACCATTGAATATAAAATTCATATAATAACTAAACATTTAAAAACTTATACCATTATAACATATATTCTAACAATATTAAATTCAATATAATAAAACCATATAAATACTCACAGCTAGATAATATGTGCAACCTCCACAACCCTTCACATAACCATCCTTATGAAACTTCTCCGCAAAATGACGACCATGTACCAAAAGCTTCTCAATTATAAGGGTCGACCAATCATAACTGGTTGTATCCATGGCAACGGTCGCAAAGAACAACCGGTTACGCTTCCAACCTTCGGCAAGTGGTCGGACACAATACATCACACAAGGCTAATATTAGGAAAGCAGTCTTAAAATCGTATTCATCATCCAAACCACATAATCCCTCAACCTTTTCTAGGACTTTAACCATAGGAATCCCAACCCCCATGCCGTATTTAAGCCTTATCGCTTCCACTGCCCTCCTACACTGACCATTACGTGCCTCCTTCGGCACCCGCTTTGGGCCATAAGGGGTACCTAAAACCCAATGAACCTGGTTCCTATCCAAAGGGTACTCCACACCACCGGGCAACTGTATCACCTTCCGCTCAACATCCAATAATGTCATCAACCAATAGCACAATGACCGGGGTAATCTTCTCCTCTTCAACTCCAACAACCCACCAAAACCCATTTGCTTAACCCACTGAACTTTCATTGGGGTAAATCCACCTACTACTCTACCAAAATTCTCCACCCTACAATTTACATTAGGGTGGGAACCATTACACATCTTGAGCTGCGTTTTACATACTTCTCCCCTTGCTTTGACTGCACCACCCTCACTCAAATCATTTCTCGTAACAATTACACATATACAAACACAACTAATTACAAACAACACACATAACGTTTCTCAATTTAACACATTTCTCGTTCAAACAACTATAAACCACTCACCCTATACATATCTCGAGTTAAGACAAATCTCGGTTTCTTACTTTTCTTCACACCCTTCACAAATGAACGCACATTATCACTTACTAACATAAAATTGCAACTACTTGTTGTTCAACACATACAAATATGTTTTTTACCTTATCACCCACTGTTTTAGGGTTCTTTCTTCTCCTTTTATTTACACCACCTATATTCAACTCATCCTGTCCAAGTTCATCAACAACCTCAATAACTATTGACACAAATATACATATTCATAATCTTATTTCATTTCAATTCATTTTTTACCTCTAAACATTCAGCTTCTTCCTCGTATTCACCGCTTATTACGTCATCAGTATTATCACTAAACTCATCCATCTTTGTGCCAACCTGCATCAATTTAAGTCATATTAACTTCTAAGTGCTTCATATCATTTCTTCAATCGATATTAGTGTCTTACACCACGGGAACATTTTCTTTTTTCTTCTTCTTTCCATTATTTATTCTCTGTTTCTTTATACATACCCACAATGTCTATTACTATTATTATCTGTCTTCTCCTTAGTATTATTAGTATTGGAAATTTAATTGCTAGTCCATAATTCACCACCAACATACGAATTACCCATAGCAAACTACAAAATTCCAAGGCAAAAATAACATTTATTAACCTAACAAACGCTTACATCAGTTCCTAACGCCCAATTTCATATTTTCAACACATATCAATACCTAACTTTCTAAGTTAATTGAAACAATGCAAATTTTAACAGATCTTACCTTCAAAATCCCACCTGCAAATTTTAACAGATCTTACCTTCAAAATCCCACCTCTTCGTCAATTAAAACCCCAACGCAAACCGAAAAATCCCTCCTTTCTTCAACTAACTCGTACGCAAACCGCAATGTACCTAACAATGTCAAATTTTTCATTGTTAGAAATCCAAACATTTAACATAATCAAAATTCGTTGCTTCACTTATTCTTTATGGCTGAATTAAATTTTTTGGCTTCTTACCTTTACTGAGAATGGAGGACGATGGAGACAGAATGAAGGAGGATGGAGAGAGAATGGAGACAGGAATCAAACCAGAAGGATAAACTGAATGGATGCAAAAGGATTCAAAAGGGGGGCTGTTTAATTTATTACGCGAAATTACCATTTTGCCCCTGGTAGGGGCAACTACCTGCCCATCCCGGGTATGGGAATATCGCGACTCTGAAGTGGAAAGAGGTGAGGGTGGAAGATGTGCATAGGGAAAAACATCTTCATTGAAAACAACATGACAGGCGATATAGATGCTGGAAGATGGTGTGTGAAAACAAAGGTAGCCTTTATGGGCAGCACTATAGCCAATAAACACACAAGGAAGAGACCGAAAATCGATTTTATGTTTGTTATAAGGCCGAAGAAATGGATAACAGAGACAACCAAAGGTTTTGAGAAAACCGTAATCCGGAATGTGGTGATAGAGTTTTTGATAGGGAGACTGAAAGTATAGAAGAGGAGTGATAGTGCGGTTGTGAAGGTAGGTAGCGGTTTTGAAGGCATGTTCCCAAAAAACCTGTGGTAGAGATGATTGAGCTAAGAGAGTGAGACCTTTTTCGACAATGATACGATTACGTCGTTCAACAGCACCATTTTGCTCTTGTGTGTGAGGGCAAGAAATGCGATGTTGAATGCCAAGTTGTTTAAGAAAAGCGAAAACAGTACGAAATTCCCCACCCCAATCAGATTGTAAACTTTTGATATCACGATGGAATTGAGTTTTGATCATTTGGCGAAATTGCAGAAAAGTAGAGAAGACTTGGGATTTGTGAGACAAGAAATAAATCCACACAAATTTAGTGCAATCATCAATAAACAAAACAAAATAACGATTTCCATTCATTGAAAATAGAGGAGGTGGTCCCCAAACATCCGAGTACATCAAGTCAAATGGTTTGTTAGATGCAATATGAGATGTAGAAAGAGGAAGACGATGACTTTTTCCAAGCTGGCATGAGTCACAAACACTAGCTAGGAAACTGAGTTGAAGAAACAGGAAGTTGAAACAAAGAAACGAGACGTCGTAAGAGAGGCTCGTGAGGATGAGCAAGACGTTGATGCCAGCCATGAAGAGTCGTGCGAACACCAGTAAGAGCCAGGGTGGAGGGTGTGGAACTGGTGGTGATAGGCAGCCTGTACAAGCCATTGTTAATGTCCCCATGGAGGAGGGTTTGTCCCTGAAAATTCTTAACACAACAGTGAGTAGGCCAAAATTCCATGAAAACGTTATTATCACTGGTTAATTTAGAGACACTAAGAAGATTTGTGGTAAGTTTAGGGACGATGAACACACTGGGCAAGCAAAGATTAGGCAAGGAACATGAACCAACATGAGAAATAGACAGATGATTACCGTTGCCTACTTGCAAAGTGTCTGGTCCAGTATAGTCATCAGCAATGTGAAGTTTATGAATATCGGGAGTGACATGATCGGTGGCACCCGTGTCGAAGTACCAGGATGGATCCAGAACTGAAGAAGAGCTGCCATGTTGAGCCACATGAGCTTGGCGAGGTGGGGCACGCGGATTAGTGCGTCGGGACGGAAAATCGGTTTGATTGGTGCGTTGCCAGCAGTCAATAGCCTCATGACCCGGTTTGCTGCAAAGTTGGCACATGGGACGACGACGACGAGTGTCATTGTTCCGGTTGGAGGAGGAACTAGTATGAGGGTGGAGGCCGTTGGAGGGCTTGGTATTGGATCGGTTGACAATGAAGGCAGAGGCACCAGGGACAGAGGGCGCTGGGGTAGTAGCAGACAGAGGGATGATAGCAGCGTGTCGAGCAAGCTCTTGTTCGAGGCGACCCTCCTCTAGAAGAAGAAGGCCAGCAAGATCATCAACGGTGATGGCATCAGACTTTTGCATGAAGGCTGCAGCAAACGGACCATAGGAGGAATCAAGGCCACCTAAGATATAGCCAACAAGATCCTCATCAGAGATGGGATGGAGATTCTCCGCGAGAGAATCAGCAATGGAGCGTTTTCGCTCAAGATATTCAAGCATAGAGAGAGAGCCTTTGGACAAAGTCTGCAATTGGACCTTCATAGCCATTCGGCGAGCGCGAGTTTGAGACTGAAACGTCTTTTCAATGGCTGTCCAGGCCATGTGAGAGGAGGTAGCACGTACTACAATGGATAGAGCACGTTCAGACAGGGTGGATTTAATCCAAAGCAGAACAAAGCGATCTCGCCTTTTCCAGATAGCGAAATCGGGGTTGGGTTCGGTGACGAAAACACCGGCCTCATTAGTGACAGTGCGATCTTCCGATGGTGGGGAAGGATGGAGAATGAAACTCTCCAGATCGAAAGTCTCAAGAGTCGAGACGATGGTAGAGCACCCTAAGGAGTAATTTTCCCGATCAAGTTTGATAGTGATGGAGGGGATTTGAAGATTGAGAGTGGAATTGTGAGGGTTAGCAAATGCCAGGAGAAAGTGAGTTGTAGAAGCCATGGAAGGGAGATGTAAAAAAAAAAAATCAGAAGGCTCTAGATACCATATAGAGAATAAAGATCTCAGAGTGATTTTATTTAATCATAAGTACGGCACTTACAGTGATATTTATACAGCAAAGATGACAGACAACTAATGGAACTAAGTTGACTCCTATTAATATGGCACTATCCCAACTACTTACACATGACTAGGAAACTAAGATTGAAAAAGTCAAACACTACCTAGAATACTGGAACAATAAAGCATGTTATTAAGTCATATCTTTATTATACATTAATATTTCTAATACATCATCATTAACACATGCATAGCAATCAAACTCGATGGGATGACTACATATAGGATATAACACGAGCTTTAGATGAAAATTCGACCCATCACTTTGTTGGAGAGTGCGAGTTCATAGCTGCCAGGCTGTCTACAAGTTCCTCCATAAAAAGTGGCATCACACACTAATTTCCCACAGCAATTGGAATCCAAGAACCCGCAACTATCTCCTTCATAGTTGCATGATTTAAAAGGATCTGTCAAATGTTGCGAAAAAGATACATTATGCTCTCCAAAATTACTCTCCAACTCATTTTTAACTTTCTCTCTCCTCAAGATACTCCCAAGAAAGACCCCTTCAAAATCGCTAACATTGGTATTCTTCTCCGAAGAGCTCTCCAATTCATTTATTATCTTTAATTCCTATTTTCTTTAGTATTTAGATTAAATATAAATAATTAATAATGACATGTGTCATATTAATATACCAAGAGACCACCAATGGTGGTTAGAGTTGGTTCTCCATTTTCTCTCCTTGAAGAGCTCATTGGAGAGCAACTTGGAGAGCACTAATGTGTTACGTTAGGTGATTAGACAATTCATTTTGTGCACTATAATTATGCTCGAGTGAAGAGAGTAATGTATTGATATTACGCTTGTGTAAGTTTACTGTTTACATAATTAAACAAAAACTATTAGGTACAATAAAATTTCGGACTTTCATTCATGACACCAGAGCTACAATTTATACCAAATTGTCACATATATAAAATCTTTTTATATACTAATATCTCTATTTTTTATCTTTACAATTCGATTTTCATACTTATTAACGCAAAACTTTGATAAAAAAATATCTTTAATTATGAACAAGTAAAAATCATTAAAAGTTGATATTTGGAATATTTATGCTGAGACGAATAACAAGATTTCACGTGATTTTATTTGTTTTTATTTATGAGTAACAAACCATAGTCAAACTAAAGTATGTAGATAATGTGAAGGTACAAAGTAAGTAATTAAAAAAATTTGACGGGAGTATTATTAATTGGACTTCGTGTTACACCAAAATCACCCCTCACACAATTTAGCCAGCTTGGATTGTCGGAATGCAATTTCAATATTATCATTAAGTTTGTTGATTGGTCAATTAATATTGTGCACTATTTTAAGAGATTATGGACCCATTCGGTTTCTTTAATTTTACCCACCACCATTTTTTTACGAGGAAAGAAAACTGACCAATTCTATTAAATAGTAAAAGGAAATTTATGTGATATCATATTATTGATTTCAATTTGTAATTAAACTTCAAATTATTAACCTTTCATACTAATATTTAAGTTTTTTTAGGGGATACTAATATTCAAGTTTAGTAAGTCAAAATGAGTTTTAATATAAATGAAAAAGAAATGGACGAGAGTACCATTTGTAACACTAAAAAAGTAGCTATGAATATCATATGATATATAGGAGTTGGTGAACTATTTTTTTGATGAAAAATAGGTGTGGTAGGAGCTATAGCATCAAAAAGGAAGGTTTGAAAATTAATATAATAATGGTGAGACTATACCAAAATTGAAAGTGTCCATACTAATTTAGGACAAATAATGCAAAAAAAGGGATGTGTTCGAACTTATCTAGGTTAGAGAGAGTGATGGAAAGAATATCAACGGTTCATTCTCATGAATTATATTTTTGTTTAAACGTATTTCAACTAGACTTCTTATAGTAGATAAGATCTAATCAGCTTAATTGCAACTTATTAGACTTGAATGAACCTTATTACACCTAATTAGATTTTATATGCACCGATTTCAACTTTTGAGCCCATATAATGAAAGTTCTTCTAAAACTACTTATTATGAACTTTTGCTATTACATAGTAGTATTTACATATCACTTCACTTTTGTAAGAAAACCCATATGATCCAGCCAATGGGACACAATAAGGACTATTAAAATTAGAGCAATCTAGAAAAATCTTTGAACAATGTAATTTTTAAAATACACTTTAGAAAAATTTAGTAAAAAAAAAAAACAACTAGAGATATCTACTAAACCAAAACATGTATCTACTATAAATAAGTGAATGTAAGCAATATACAAGTGTTGTAAAGAAAGCAACCAATCAATTAAGAATTTTTTTTTCCTAATAGCTTCTCTCATTGTTTTTTTCTAAAAAACACTTACTGCCCCTTTACATTCTTCACAATACAATTACAAAGCCCACGTTGCTTTTTTTAGGATGGTAAGATGAAGGGCCTTACCAAACCAAGACCTCTCGCAGGCTAACCCATCCTAGATTAGTGGGCACACACTTTGAGAGTGGGGTGGAATGGTAAGGGAATCCCTTTTTCAAAGTGTCCTTAGTGAAGATTGAACCCCCAACCTTGAGATTGAAAGTTCATTTCCTTACCACTAGGCCAAGTTTAATTTGGTACAAAGCCCACAGTAAGTACTACCGTCAAATTCCATCAAAAGCTTCCCTCCTTTCACTTGATGTTTGGCCTCCTAATTTTTTAACCGTGCTTCGGTACGCCGCCAACATCCATCATTTTATTATTGGATTTTGTCGATAAAAGTAGGTGATAATTAGCAAATATGTTCATATGATAGGTAGTTGCCTTAAAAGAGAATTGTATTAAATAGTTGTTTTCAACAAGTGACTTGTATTAGGTAGTTATTAACAAATTTGTCCTGATAATTATAATGTCAGTTTGTTTCATTATGTATTATGAAAATTTCGATCTTTTAGAATTTATACTAATAGCTTCTTTTTGGTGTAAATAAGTAACTAATTAAGTGCAGTGATGTAGACGAAATTCGACCCTACATCTTGGGTACCACCTCTATAAACCAACTAAGTTAGGTACCATCCACAATTCATACTAATAGATAGTAATAAAGCTTTGGTTGACGGATGTGGGCATAGGAACCATGTGGAAGGATGATGGTATGATTAAAGAACTTCTATAGAGGATGGAAATCAATGATGATGCCGCTAAAAGGCCAATACTTACCATCTACACATGTGCCACCAGTGTATGAATTTGTACATACTGTTCCTGGACAACACCAGTTTGCCATATTACAGTATTCCCCATAATAGGGACATCCTAGTGCTTTTCCAGGCAACAATTCTTGAAGGGATACTTTCTCCGCCGATATTAATTGCACTACAAATCAAAGGTTTGGAACACAAAATTATAACTCATAAAGGGCTTGAAAAGTATTAGTATTTAATGACCAAAATACTCCTTTATACATATATATAGAGAGAGATTAGTAATGAGAAGTATTTTTACTAGAGCAAAACCTCACATTTTAATTCGATCTATCTTAATAAGCAAGACACCTTATTTGGGAAAGAGCTTTAACTCAGCCCATCTTGATGAGCAAAAAGGCACTTTAGTAGTAGGGGAAGGATAAGGGTAAGGAATGAGAGAAAAACTTTACTCATCTCTAGAAGCAAATGATGAAAATAAAAAATACTACATTCGGTCTTTATTAGTTTACCCCTTTTGACTTTTGACACTATTCACATACATGTCTTTGACTATCTCTTGTGATTTGTACTTAAAGAAAAATATAGTCATGTGAGATCTTATTAGATTTATCTCAATGTGTAGTATCCAAATATCAAATTTTTGTAATTTTTGCTTATTGATAATTAGAGATATTAAGGTTCAAATTAGTATATCGGCAAATGTGCCCCATAAAAAGGGGTAAACTAATAAAGACCGAATGGAGTACAAGTTAGGATTCTTTGAATTACCGAAAAGAATGGCATATTGTCTAACCAATGATTGAAAATACATGAAGTGGCAAAAAGGGGAATTTTTTGGAATTCATATATTTGCTAGATTAAGTGCAATGATCATCTTAAAATAAGAAATAGATTAAAAGAAATGGAAAGGGTGCTAATACCAAAAAGTACTTCATCCTTTTCATTATAAACTGAATTATTTCTCAGTGTGTGAAGTTTCAAATTAATTGTATCTTTGCCTTATTTGGTAATAAGCTACCTTTATCTCTCTCTTAGCTTGTTACTTAGTCATTATTTTTATCTCTTTTCTTATCACATAGACTCCTTAATATATGTACCACTCTCATATGATGCAATCCCAATGAAATAGAGTAAGTATAAATAATTATTAATATATGTAAATATATAAATAATGAGGTTTTCTTGAAAATCCTCCTATGGTGAAAACCATGAGAACTCCTTAAAATGAGCAAAAAGTATGTACCGAGTAAAAACATCATAAAATAAGTGAAAAGCACGGTTCTCATGGTAGAAGTTAGAACCATAAAAGACAAGAAGAAGAATAGAAATAACGGGCAAAGATTATACAGTATGTGATAAGGATTCTAATTCTATCCTCTGCATCATCACTGTACCTAGAGAAAAGATGATGAAAAGCACTGCACAAAGGC
This sequence comes from Beta lomatogona, assembly GCA_947646795.1. Lineage (NCBI taxonomy): Eukaryota > Viridiplantae > Streptophyta > Magnoliopsida > Caryophyllales > Amaranthaceae > Beta > Beta lomatogona. The sequence continues at coordinate 189,223 of CANSNZ010000644.1, forward strand.
CCTTGGAGGAAATTACGTTGCTCTCCATTTTCTGCTGAATGATTCAAGTGTTTTTTCTGAGGAGATGCCCACTTGTTCTCTGGCTCTTGCCCCTATTTATACTAGTTTACCTTCCACCAAACGACAATATATTAAGAGCTTTTTCTTTCCCTCTTAAATTTGATTGGAAAGGACAATAATGCATGGTATGGACGTATGTATGGTATGATATGATGTTGGTAAAATAACCTAATTTAGATTTCTGTCCACGTAAACGTTTAGGGATAGAAGGATATAAGGTTAGATAATATAACTTTTTGTATTAATTGCAAATAATAAAATATATTCCCTCAGTTGTGACATAGTCTCAACACACTTTTTTTTGTTTATAATTAGATTGAACGCTTTCATTTTTTATATGTCCAACAGTTATTATATTATTTTTAGCACCCCTTTGGCTCACACTATATCTCTATCAATAAAAAAAATATTCAACATTCCCTCTCATTTAATAAAAAATACCTCACCTAATCCATCACATCTACTTTTTTTAAAAATAACTTTTGATCGATAACCACACATGACACAACAACTTATTATTTTAAACAACTTGTCCCACCAAGTGTTAAAATCTTTTTGGAACAGATGGAGTAACAACTAGTAACATAGAGATAGCCTTAAACTAACTAGCACATCCTAATAATAAGGAAAGTGCTACCTAAAACATGGGAGGCATTGTCCACTTACAAAATCATGGTGGAATAATACTACCCACTAGCTATTACTCCTAACTCCTAAATATATTGTTGTAGGACCCATTATCACTAATTTAGGTGTACTTTTAACCCACCCTCTTACTCCAAAATTATCTTGAACTTTGTGGAACACTTCTCTTCAATTTTGTGATGCACATTTCACCACCACAATTGTCATTATAGATGCATATCATTATCAACAATAAATGACTGTTTGGATCACTTTAAACTTGATTTGACGTTGTCTTGCACATTGACCACATCAACTTGTTCCACAACAACAAAGACAATCCTGGAAAACGTCTCCGGCTCTCTGTGTTGACTACGACCTCCACTTTTAAGATTGCGAATTATATGGATTGCTTGTGAAGACTGCCCTTAATTCACCTCAAATAGGACATGAAATTCCTATTTTCATGCGTTATAAGGAAACTCATCCATCTGAAAAATATCATTAGTTGCCGTGGTTTAAAATAAAGATACTCATAATTTTTCATTGGAAAAAGCTGTCCACTTACAAGATCATCGTAAAATAAAACTATTCACGCTACCTATATTAACTCCTAAATATTAGGACTCATTAACACAAATGTTGGAGTACTTTCAACAAAAGAATCTAAGAGCCAAGGAGGAGAGAATCTTAATAATAAGACTATGCTTTATTAAAGAATTAGTAATGACTTGGGCGATCCTCTACCTCTAGCAGAGTAGCAGTCGTAAGTCACATTAAGCTTGTCTTATAAATTTCTCCCCCTATCCCTTTCAGTCTACAATTTTTTTCTTCGTGGACCATTTCTTTTTGAATTTTAATTATCTATACTAATATATTAAAAAGAATTCCTAAACACATAAATGTGCCACATGGCGCTCTGTCTTATATTGTTCAATTCATTTACTACACATATAATAAAAAAAATTAGAAAATGCATGCTTTAAGATTTGATCCCATGACTTCAAACTTAGTCTTAGCCACTTATGTAGCACCCGACCTATATGAAGTCGAGTCTATCGTCACCAATGTGCATTCAGGGCCAACAACTATCCTCAATAACCAACAAAAGTTCTTATGGCGTATTTTTTCCTCACTCATGGCGTCATGCGCACCCTGATAAACTTTCCAGAAGGTTACCCATCCTTGGATTACTCGTAGCTAAGCACGCTTAACTGTGGAGTAACTTAGGAAATGAGCTCGCTAAAAGAAAGATGCATCTTGTTGGAATGAGTAGCCGGCTAAATCCCTTTAAAGCAATCATGAGGGGTATTATATACACCCCCACTTGAGGACAGCAACACCCTCGTTGCGCCTGAGGACTCCACATGGCCACAATGACCTGTGGGTCGCCGCAGCCTGGAAAATAATCACATATTCGACTGCAGCCGGTGATATAGCTCCAGAATCCTCCCCCACTAGGCGACTAACCTTGGATTATAATCCACACGATCATCACGCGGTCATAGGGTTGCTTTGATACCATTTGTAACATCGACCCATACGGAGTCGAGTCTATTGTCACCAATGCGCATCTAGGGCCAACAATTATCCTCAAGAACCAACACAAGTTCTTCCGGCGCATTTTGTCCTCACTCATGCGTACCATGAGAAACTTCCCACAAGGTCACCCATCCCTGAACAAGTCCCAGCTAAGCACACTTAACTATGAAGTAACTTAGGATAGGTGCTCCCTAAAAGAAAGATGTATCTTATTGGAATGAGTAGCCTGCTAAATCCCTTTAAAGCAATCTTGAGGGGTATTACAACTAAACCAAGTAATTAATATTTGGTGTTACAATTTCAAAATAAAATATTAATAAATGTAAACTATAATTACTCGGGGTATAGCCCGAGCCTAAAAAATTAGTTTATCCCACATTTTATGTACCATTGTGATGGCTACGTTTGGAAAGCATTTTAGTTACCTTACAGGATAAGGAAAGGGATATAAAGAAACATGTTTTAGAATAACATACTTCACCTTTTTCTAAGGAAATATACTCAACTTTTTAGAACATATGCAACACTTTTTAGAACAACATACTTAATTTTTTTTTAGGAATAAACAATAATATTTTTAAGGAAATAAACTTAAATTTTTAGAACATACGCAACACTTGTTAGAACAACATACTTATTAAATTTTTGCGTCCTTCCTCCATGTCCATAAGACCGGAAATGGCCAATTTGCGTCCTTCCTCCATGTCCATAAGACCGGTGCCTCCACCGGGTCCGAAGCCGTCATCGTGTTCCGTGGGAAGAACAAAGGTGGACAATCCCGTGACTTAATCCTCGCTTGGGATACTCCTTGGTCCTCTTTTAAAAAAAAATGGTAAGACATGTGGCACCCTGAATTTGTATCTTTTTTTTTCCCAAAATATGACACAAGAGATCTTGGACTCGATTGTCAATACCATTGGCAAGTTGGAATTCCCTTTACTTCCCCAACTTGTCAAGGTTTCTTCTTACCAAAAAAAAAAGTGATAAAACGAAAATAATATCTATTCGTTTTTGCAGGCTTACAGTGATGGAGGTAGTGTTGGGAGTTTCAATAGTAAATGGAGTGAGGTAATTAAAAAATTTGGAGAATAGCAAGTACACCCAAGAGACTAAGAGGGATGGAGTTGTGATAGAAGTTGCTACTGCTTCCGGCACTTCTCCAGTATTCGGAGCAACAATTAAAACACCTTACAGTCCATGACCATGTTATGATACCCGTTTTGCTCGAACATTAACTTAATGAAAAAAAAAAAAAAATTGAAGGGAATTTTATGAATTATGTTATGTGTAACGTTGGGTGATTGTTACTATTAAATAAATTATGAAATGTAGTTATGCACTTGTTCGGGCGTATGTGGAGAAGGCGTATGTCGTTATATTTATGTTATTGTACGGTTGTACTTAAACCACTTCTTAATTATGATAATATTGAATAAATCTTCCTTTGGTATTCTAAAGTTTCCAACCGTCGTTTTTGATAGAGATTATGTAAATATTATCCTCATTGGTTTAAGATAAAATTACAATCGTATATTTTCTTATATTATTAGGTTTCCTAATACAATTAGGACTATTATTAGTAAACCCTATTTATATTACTCAATGGCATTCACTCTAGATTAAGGGGTTTTCCCTAAATCTAACTGTTTTAATTAGTAACACAAGCCAACGTTAAAAACCTAATGTGTGTCCTATAATAAGATTAGGCATGGGGCACATAGAAATCTAATTCAGCCCGAATCCAATTTGATTCCAACTCAAGTTGAACAAAAAGTAATTTAATTGTGTTAATTATGTCTTGAAACCCTTTCTCAGAAAAGAAGAGAGGAAGAAGTAGCCCGAGCTACTAGGCGAGGATGTTTGAGTGAGTTTGGGGCGGGCGACAAGTTGGGAAAGCTACGTACTGCATCAATTTTGCAGTCTTACCCGAGAGTGTGTACATATAGTTCACCAAGTTTTGTTTCTGGCTTGATTTTATTTCCTTCTTTTTCGATTTGCTATTGTTGCTTGTGACACATACTGGTTATTCATTGAAGAATAATCTAGTAAAAAAAAAAATTATTGTGTGATTAATTTTTCAAGTCTTTTGAAAATATTTCTGATCCTCTTGCATTGTTTTCTCCATTGAAGGTTTAGAAAAGCTCTTGAATCCCCCACGAACTAGCTAACATCAACCGAACCATATTAATCCTTGTGTCTTTCGCTTGTCTTCTTTATTTTTTTTCTAATTATAATATAATGTTGACTATTGTTTAGCACTAACCAAACACAATCAAATGCCTGATTTATAACATATTCACAACTGAAAAAATGCTAGTTCGATTAGCATTGCAACCTCATCAACCAATAGATTAAAATAACATTAAGATAGGGTAATTACGTTTGTATTATCAAACATCAATTACATATATGGTATAAGGTTGTTCTAAAACTTTGATCTTGGAGATCTTAAGTGGTAACATAGTGCAAATCTGACTCGTACTCGACTTGTTTTGATGAAAAAAATTGATTTGAATCCGTAAAATAAAATTTGACTACAAATTCAATTAAAACAGCTAAGTCCGAATAAGGTTGACCGATTATGAAATTTGTAAATTTTTACATATTGCCATCCCTAATCAAGACTGGTTGATAATATAGCTCAGATCATTGTTTATTTGATGAATTTGGTGTAAAAATGCTTACCAATGAGATTGTGAGAGCCGAAAAAAAGCATGTACTTTATTTGTATTGTGCATATACATATTGCCATACCAAATTAAGGGTGATGGAGTATTTGAGATAATTGTATTTGTATATATGATGTCAATATGGTGTAAAAAAAAGTACTAAAAGGATCTCAAGAGATCGGACGAAGCATGTGTTTTTATTTTTATTGTGCATTCAAATAATTGGAACAAACTTAAATATGTTTTTAGTTACAAATCAATAAAAGATGGCAGTGAGCCACATTGATTGTATTTGGTTGCTTATATTCTTTTTCTTTTTATAATTATATTGTATATTGCTAATTGTTTGCTCCCTTTGTTCTAATCTAGTTGCCACAAAAAATATTGGCACAAGTTTTAAAGGGAGTAAAAACATAAAGCTTGATAGGCGTGTCGCGCACCTAACAAAAATAAATAACCTAACTAACCTCCTAACTATGTAGCTAGTAGGGTAAGTCAGGGTCGATCCCACAGAGAGAAAGTTGTTCTATGATTAGCCCTTAAATAATGGTAAGACTAAAGGAGATTAATATCAAGAATAAAAGTGGAATAAACTATACTAATCAATATAAAATAAAAGACTCTAGAGTTAAGTATCCCCACTAGCATGAATTAGTACAATAATAATTTCTACCCCAAACTAGTCTATTAAATGTTCACAAGGAAAAGTACACCCTATAAAATACCATAAACCTCTCCCGAGCATCTATGGCTTCTCTAATATGCACTCAAGCCTACTCCCGTGGAATCATGCAAATTAAAGACATTAAACGCGACACTCTAGCTTCCTAACAATCCATTCTACCTACTCCCGTGGAGAACTTCATGTCCTTAATTAAATTACCCAAATCCGTCAAAATCCAACTCCCGTTGTGATCAAGACAATGGAATCATAACAATACTAGTTATCCCTAATCTAGTATTGAAATATGCACAATCAATTAAGCAAGAACAATTAAACAATTAATTTGGGAATTTAAAGAAATAATCATGAATTAATTCACACTAGGGTTCAACTTAACCATAGATAAAAGAACTACTCAAGCATAATTGAAATAAATAAAGAAAATAGAGAAGAATAATAAAACATCATAATATAAAACAAGGAGAAAAGAAGAAGAAAAAGTGATACTTGAATTAATGGAAGAAAGATGGAGTCTTGAAGAACAATGGAGATCTACAAGTTTCTCTCTCTAACTTCTCTCTAGAAAACCCTAAAAAGTGTATACAATCAACTATCTCCCGTCATTAAACAAATAAAATAGTATTTATAGCTTCCTAAAATAATAAAACCGACAAAATAGAACGCGCTACGGAGCAGACCAACACGGACGTGTTAATAATTACACGGACGTGTTGACCTGCTACTACATAAATATCCTACGATAGAAAAGCTACTGCCTCGAAGAAATCAGAGTGACACGGACGTGTCATAAGTGACACGGACGTGTTGTCCTGTAATCGTCAGATTCTTCAGCTCAACTTCGAACAGCTATAACTTTTGATCTAGAGCTTTGTTTGGTGCATGTAATATATCGTTGGAAAGATCTTCAAGTATAGTTTCCAACCCAGTTAGAATCACCTTATTATCATTTTCGTGTCAAAAGTTATGAGTAAAATGGTGCAGAGGTGTCATATTTTGCACAAGTACACAAAGTCCTTTGTATCTTCTTCAATTCAAATCTGTTTTGGGCACATGGTGTATCGTTTTAAAGGTCATACAAGTGCCTTAATCATCATATCCTCAAATAGGAGTCCAAAGTACCTGAGATTACATCAAAAGACCAAACAACCCGTGAAAGCATCGTAGCTTATAAAAAGTGACCTAAATATGCATAAATGCAATGTAATGCTCTAATACTACATGAAAATTCACCCTAATATGCAACTAAATTATGTTAGAATATGCACTTATCAAACTCCCCCAAGCTAAACATTTGCTTGTCCTCAAGCAAACCATACTAATTCACAAGGGAAGAGTCACTAGTACAAAAATGACAATTTGCGTCGGACCTGGGACCCCCATTTGCGTCGGACCCTAGTCCGACAGCACAGGTCTCGTCGCAGATGGGAAGACAGCCATCTGCGTCGGATAAGATACGATGCAGTTAATTAACCATCTGAGTCGCACATATCCCAACATACGACGCAGATGGAAGGTACGCCAATGCCCAACAACTGTAATTTGCGTCGCACCTAGTGCCACGTGCGAAGCAAATTTCAGTCATCTGCGTCGCATGTGGCACAAGGTGCGACGCAAATTACTGAATTTTTTTTTTTTTAATTTTAAGCTTTTGTTTTTTCCTCTCAAACTCACAGTATTGCAAGTTAAGTAGATAACAGTGCAAACCTATATCGCAGCTTAGAATGAACGATTAATTTCACTCACAGTATTACTCGCAGCTTAAGTAAAATCGCAATCGAATTTTTGCATTAATATGTAAATATTAGATACAAACATATGTAAAAAATATATACAACATATACAAAACAAATTACATTGTAAATATGTAAAAAAAATGTAAAATAAAAACTGAATCTAATAAAGGAACATTGCAACGGCCGACGTTTTTCGATGTGTTCGAGGGAGACGACTTCGAGAAGAAGCAATTCCAGATCTGAAAGTTAAAAAGAAAATTCTAAATCTGAAAATAAACCATAAAAATGCCAAAAAGTACACAAAAAAATTAGATATAAAAAATAAAAATAAAAACGAAAGGATTAATGTTTTTATTTTTCATTTGCATGAACTAAAATACAATTTTTCAGATCTGAAAATGAAAAACGAATTTTCAGATTTGAAAACTAAAATTGAAAATCAGATCTAAAAATGAAAAAAACATATGGAAATTCGAACCTGTCAAAGCGAGAGAGAAAACGAAAGATGGTGTAATTCGCCGGAAAATTCGTTCGCCGGAAAATTCGTGCGCTGAAGTCAAAGCGAACCTGCCAATATGTTAGTGCGCTGAAGTCGTCCGTTGAAGTTGCCGGAAATTTCGTTCGTTCGCAGAGAGAGAAAACGAAAGATTGAGAGTGAGAGTAAATTTTGGGAAATGATTCACAGAGTGAGGTGAGAGAGGAGAATTTGAGAGTGAGAGAGTGAGAAGGGGCGAATTTGAGAGTGAGAGAATTTCAGAGCTTTTAGGGGCGCGGTTAAGGGGCGAATGTTAAGGGGCGGTAGGTTAAATGTATGGTTGGTGGGCCTAATCTGCGTCGGATGGGCATGAGGTTCGACGCAAATTGGGCTTTTGCAACGCACCAAAGTACCATGCGACGCAGATAGTGGAATTTTCTTTTTTCAAGGAGACGATTTGCGTCGTATGTGCCAGGTGGTCCGACGCACATGGGGCTTTTGCAACGCACCTATAGTACGTGCGACGCATATAGCTCGTACTGGTGCTCATTTACCCATGATGTGCGTCGCACTCTTCTTTGCGTGCGACGCAAATTACCCTTTTGCATCGTTTTGCTTTACATTCGACGCACTTGGGGCGACGCAAATCGTCGTTTTTCTACTAGTGAGTAAGATGAACTTTTGTACAGGATTTATATGTTCAACCATTCAATCTCCAAGACATGAAATTCGGGCATATCGAAGATATTATAACTATAAGATTAGACTAATATAGACCACATATCACACCTCATATAAATTCATGTAATCGTAACTTGACTCACCACGGCAAACCACAAACCTTCCCCCAAGCTAGACTCAATTAAACTCGATAAACCTCACTTTAGTCGAGCACACTTTCTCTCACGTGTTTATAGGTTATGAAATTTCCACTCAAACATATACCAAGTCAACTCGAATGAAGTATTTTACTTTAAACTTGACTATCGTCTCATTATCCACTTAAAACTGGCGAAAACATGTATATAGATCATGAGGACTTACAAAGGGTTGTAGTGTGGCTAAGGTAAGGGTAGGAAAATATTTTGGAATGTGGTGCTAAAAGCCATCTAGTGGAGAAAATAACACTTTAACATCTATGGCCATTAGATGCAAACGCCACAAAAACTTCTACTAGAAGTTCAACAACTCATTACCAATAAATCAAGATAATACCCAACCTTATCAACTCCAAGAAATTTCATTCACCTTTTATTCAATCCTTTTTTTTTCACTTCTTTTTTTTTTCTTTTTTTCAGAATTATTCTTCACAACTTTTTCATCATTCTTTTCATTTTTACACTTTCACACTATAACTTTAAGCATTTTATCTTTCAACATATTTTCTTCCAATAATTACCGAAAAACCACAAACACAAGCTCAAAACATGAACTTTAATGCTACTCCACTTAGCAAGGCTTTGGTAGAGAAACCATAAAAGGCCATAGGCTTGTAATGTAGGTTGATCAAGAGAATGGGATATCAAAAGCTCAACATGGGTTAATTAAAGGGAATAATATATATGAAAAGAAAAATGTCTGAAGGCTCAAAACAATGAAAAGAACGCCTCAATCATATCAACACATGTATATGCCACATAAGTCTTAAAGAGTGCCAAGTCAAGTTCATGAATCACACTTCATGAGGAACTATCACACAACAAAAAATAGAAGACTGATGTAGATGTGTCAGTCTGTAAGGCTTGAAAAATCCTCACTAGGCTTATCCTTATCGAGTAAAATCCAGTCTTTCTTGGGGAATGCCAACCAACTTTACCACAAACCATTCAAGTTGCAAAACAATCGTACCATGAAGCAGTCAATGAAGTCTTACTCAATCTTGTAAAATTTAACTACAATATCCAAAATATGCCCAAATCTCATAAACTAGCAATCTCATAAATTAAAACATATATTTCATGTACGAATGCAACAAAAATGCAAAACTAAACTAATATGCTCATAATACTAAGAAAGCAATAAATCCTAACTCACTTTCGTAGGAATCACGATTGCACTTAGCATGTGCAACAAGCCCTTTAAACCCCTAGGCTGCCCTAGTGGACGAGTAAGGTCTCGTGAAGGTTTTCAGAAGGCATACCCACAAAGCCAAAATATGCAAATATGCAGAAAAAATAAAAAAAAATATGCCTAAACGAAAATATGTGCAATGTTATGATCCAATTAGTAAATCCTCCCCCAAGCTAAATAACACATTGTCCTCAATGTGAGAAATAAATATAGGGAGGAGAAGGGAAAGGGAAACATCCACAACAACATAACAGGATCAACTTCCTCAATCACACAATCAAGTTAAACCAAAATAAATGGCAAAAAGAGATATGACTCTCCAAAACTTGAAGAGAGGGAAAAGAAAGAGTATACCAAAAGTGTCGTGGGTGAAAACCCTTAATTGAACCTCCTAATGAGCATAAGATCAAGTACCTCGAAATTAACCTCAATGAATAATAGGAACTCAACCCCTGGATCACAATTTGCACAAATTTTATAAGTTAGTAATCAAATAAAAAATTAGAATTTCCTAATTCTAAAGTTAAAAAGAAAAAAAAAAGGTTAGAAAACTTGGTTTGCCTCCCAGGAATAGCTCATTAAAGCCCTTAGTAGTTTGTCAAATGCATCTGCATGCATCTCACAAAAAAGCAAATAATATACAAAAGAAAATATAAAATAAATTAGTTCTAATTCTCTACAATACCTGCAAAAAGGAAAATCAAAGAAAAAGTTATATCCACAAGAGAAGGAAAAAGAAAAATTATTAGTCTTTTTACATGATCCAACATGTTGGGAAGAAACCGAATGTACATTAATTTCATTATCATAGGAGTCATACCAAGAGGGAGAAATAAGGGATGATGGAGGATATAATATAGGGAAAGAGGGAATGAGGGCAAGTTTTTTGAGAGAAAGGAACATGAGACTCAAAAACAGTAGGTGGAACTGACAAAGACTCATGAATCACATCACTCTCATCTATAGATTTCTCCAAAAAAGGTTTTTCAACCAAGGGTTCTTCCTCCTTTAAAATATCCATCACATTGATTTTTCCTATACTTTGAACATCAATCCCATAACACTCATTTTTTATCCAACCCACATCATCATCATCATCATAAATATACGGCTGGGGAAGAGAATTTTGAGTATTATAATCAAATTCATATTGGGGTGAGGGGGTGGAATCATTCACTAAAATCACATCACAAGACAAAACATCATGAGAAGTAGAGTGACAATTAGAACAATAAGGAGGTGGTGTAATGTAAGTTTGGGGTGAAGGAAACACTCTGGCAGATAAAGACATCTCCCACTCATAAGTATCTCTAGCCAACCACTTAATTAAATCCCAACAGTAATCAGGAGATTGGAATAGAAATCCTTCATTAGACATGGATTCTACCACCATCCTAGTTTCTTCATTTAATCCCTCATATATCACTAGGCACATATCCCACAGTTCAATTTCATGGTTAGGACCAACAAAATCACCAAGTCTATGATAGTATTTCCAGAACACTTCATTCTCATATTGAGGAAAAGAAAAAATTGCTCTACAATTACTAGCATGAATTTGGGGTTCACGGAACATATATGGCAATTCATAAGAACTCATGCAAAAATTGGGAGAATTTTGATATGATGCATCAAAACTATAAACATGAGAACCACAAGAATTATGATTATGTTGCCTATCAGAAGAATTATCCCTATCAAAATAATAATATGACTCCATGATACAAAAGAAAAAAAAATATATTCACAAAAGAAAGAAAAAAAAAAAATTTATACAGTCTAGTCTCACCAAAAATAAAAACTAAATAAAACAAACTATCTCCCCGGCAACGGCGCCAAAATTTGATAGGCGTGTCGCGCACCTAACAAAAATAAATAACCTAACTAACCTCCTAACTATGTAGTAAGGTAAGTCAGGGTCGATCCCACATAGAGAAAGTTGTTCTATGATTAGCCCTTAAATAATGGTAAGACTAAAAGAGATTAATATCAAGAATAAAAGTGGAATAAACTATACTAATCAATATAAAATAAAAGACTCTAGAGTTAAGTATCCCCACTAGCATGAATTAGTACAATAATAATTTCTACCCCAAACTAGTCTATTAAATGTTCACAAGGAAAAGTACACCCTATAAAATACCATAAACCTCTCCCGAGCATCTATGGCTTCTCTAATATGCACTCAAGCCTACTCCCGTGGAATCATGCAAATTAAAGACATTAAACGCGGCACTCTAGCTTCCTAACAATTCATTCTACCTACTCCCGTGGAGAACTTCATGTCCTTAATTAAATTACCCAAATCCGTCAAAATCCAACTCCCGTTGTGATCAAGACAATGGAATCATAACAATACTAGTTATCCCAAATCTAGTATTGAAATATGCACAATCAATTAAGCAAGAACAATTAAACAATTAATTTGGAAATTTAAAGAAATAATCATGAATTAATTCACACTAGGGTTCAACTTAACCATAGATAAAAGATCTACTCAAGCATAATTGAAATAAATAAAGAAAATAGAGAAGAATAATAAAACATCATAATATAAAACAAGGAGAAAAGAAGAAGAAAAAGTGATACTTGAATTAATGGAAGAAAGATGGAGTCTTGAAGAACAATGGAGATCTACAAGTTTCTCTCTCTAACTTCTCTCTAGAAAACCCTAAAAAGTGTATACAATCAACTATCTCCCGTCATTAAACAAATAAAATAGTATTTATAGCTTCCTAAAATAATAAAACCGACAAAATAGAACGCGCTACGGAGCAGACCAACACGGACGTGTCAATAATGACACGGACGTGTTGACCTGCTACTACATAAATATCCCACGATAGAAAAGCTACTGCCTCGAAGAAATCAGAGTGACACGGACGTGTCATAAGTGACACGCACGTGTTGTCCTGTAATCGTCAGATTCTTCAGCTCAACTTCGAACAGCTATAACTTTTGATCTAGAGCTTTGTTTGGTACATGTAATATATCGCTGGAAAGATCTTCAAGTATAGTTTCCAACACAGTTGGAATCACCTTATTATCAATTTCGTGTCAAAAGTTATGAGTAAAATGGTGCAGAGGTGTCATATTTTGCACAAGTACACAAAGTCCTTTGTATCTTCTTCAATTCCAATCCGTTTTGGGCACATGGTGTATCGTTTTAAAGGTCATACAAGTGCCTTAATCATCATATCCTCAAATAGGAGTCCAAAGTACCTGAGATTACATCAAAAGACCAAACAACCCGTGAAAGCATCGTAGCTTATAAAAAGTGACCTAAATATGCATAAATGCAATGTAATGCTCTAATACTACATGAAAATTCACCCTAATATGCAACTAAATTATGTTAGAATATGCACTTATCAAAGCTAAAAAAAAATGGGTAAGAACTCATCTAAAGAGGTGATTGCAAATAATTTGAGACCTCAATGATAGAAATTAAATAATGTGTAACAAATATTTAACCTGGTACGGATAGACTGTTGTTTTAAGAATTCTTTATTTTTTAGGGGACGTGTTGTTTTAAGAACTCTTTATTTTTTCAGGGGACGTGTTGTTTTGAGAATTAATAATGCTCAATTGGTAGCTTCATCACTAATTTACATAAGGAAACTAAAAACTATAAAATTTACCAACTTCATGTATGGTGAGGGTAATTGAAAAGTAAAAATGTAAATGGGAAAGAGTTGGTTAAATAAAAGGCGAAGGAAAATCACATGATAATCTCTTAATTCATAATACTCAAATACTTGTACTTAATTTATAATACTTAATTAAATATATAAGTATAAGCTTTATTGTATGGGGGCAGTAGCTGCGAAAACAGTAATGAACAACATTAATTCGTTGAGCACGGTATTGCCCATTTTGAATTATGGAGCGGGTATTGCTCATTAGTGTAAGGTCATAACCTGAAAGTCTTGCAAGCAGAGGATGTGGAAATTAGGTGAAGTTTAGAGACATATAATTGGCCCCTCTCTATTCGTGTTCTCTTCCCTAGTGTGTGATGTGTTTTATCATATTGTGGATATCAAAGTGTAAAAGATTTTGGAAAAATATGTTCAAAAGCTTATTCAATTAATGGATTGATACGGAAGCCTATTTGCTTCTATATAACGAATATAGAAGCAAATTTCTATGAGAAGCATATTCGAACGTTTTAAACAAATAACGTATGTTTATATATAAAAGAGTATTTGGAATATAAGTCTATTATGAGACAACATTAAAACACTAATGTCGAATTGTATTAGTACCTCTTAACTTTGTTTTGAATTATTTTATGTCTTAGCCACATGGAATTATATATATATATTTTTTTTTTTTTTGAAATTAAAAATTAATTCATTGATTCAAAGTCATACGACATCTACAATAGAAGTCAAAACTAAACAAATACATATCAAAATGAAATAAATACAATTCTAATATGACAAAACCACGATCGTTGAGTAGATCTAACACTTCTGAAAACCCTCGTCTTTCACATCGTTGTCTGATGCAGCCTTCTGCAAGGGGTCTATCGATCTTTTGTAGTTTTGAAGTAGAACTGGATCCAATTCAAGTGATTGTAAACGAAGTACTGACATCTGTTGCAACCCCGCACAAATTTCAATCAACAAATCAACCTCTTGAATTACACAAAAACCCAAAAACAAAGTCTCCAAACTCTCACATGGAGAGAGATAAAACCCAATATATGGGTACATATAACCCAATAAATGGGTAGAAAAACTCTCCATTAAAGAGAGACTGAAGTTTATTAGAAACATTAACATAAAAAACTAGTAACAAAAGAAGAAAAGGGGCTTACCACCGCCCAAAAGGGTGGCAGTAGCCCCTAGGTTGAAAATTAAGGTTTTGTGGGAGAGGAGAGAGAAGATAGAAAAAAGGGGAGGAGGCGCCTAACTTTTTTAGATCGATACATGGAATTATATTTAATTACTAGTCAAGAGCTTAGACAAGAGAAGATTATGCTTCCTTATGTACCAACTTATTTGTCATGTACTAAATATCTACCTTAGATAATTCAGTCCTCCGATTGAAAATATTTCTAGAGTTGGGTTGAACCTAGACATAATCCATGCATGATTTCCCCCGAACCCCTCTATTGATTAGATTGAATGCTATTGGTTAAAAAAAATTGTGCTTAAGTCAATGATTTATTATGGATAAATAGAATTGATGAGCATAATCTTGTATTCATGATTGTAATGGGAGGGGTAGCTTGCTGGCAGGGCCGTCTTAAACATTTCGGGGCCCCTGTTCTAATCTTTAAAATGAGGCCCTAATACAAATAAAAATGCTATTATTAATATTTTATTTTATTATTTGGCACAAGTATTTGATAGAAGGCAAAATTAATGGTAAACTATCTAACCCATAATTTTCAACCAGAAAAATGGTTAGACATTGCAAAAGTATATGTGTAGGCGTGTAGCTGACAGGAGCATTCTCATCTCATATTCCCATTTCATATTTGGCAAATGATAAACAACAAACTAAAGTCAGAATATCTAACACTTTCACTACTAATCCATCAGTGCTTTCAAAAAATAATTATCTTCTAAAATCTTATAACTATATGGGAAAACTAAATGCATTTGCAATAGTTGTGACAATTGCATTATAGTCATGAATTATGTGAGGTTACAAATTATACCCAGAACAAAAATGGGAGACCATTTCATAAACTTGCTCAATTAATTATATAAGAAATTACACCATGTTTAATCAAACAGAAAAAATACACACTAATGAACAACAAGAACAAAAAACTACATACGAGATTGAAGTCTGCTTCTAATCGTGGAAAAGTTGCAAACAAAAATCTGGGATTTTCTGCAAATTATCTGGTGATGCAATTGAAGTATTGAAATTGCCCAGATTGGAGTATGTAGGACTGGAGACTTGGAGAGTACTTCAAATCAATCAAATGGTTGAATCCGTGTTATTTATTTCCACTAAAATTCTGATTTCGTATAATGGTGGTTTGAGAAATTATTGAGGTAGGGTGGAAATACATAGGGGATAATACATTTAGCTGTTTGACATAGAAAAACTTGGTGATATCTTTCCATTGACTGTAATTCTTGGCTTGATTTCATACCCATTGTGATTAAGAGATAGAGGGGAAAGATTGAAAGTGTTAATGGAAACTTTGGTTAAAGAAAGGAAATTAATGATAGTTGCATAATAATAGAATATAGATAATCTAAATTTTTATGGAAATTGATAATTAGAGGAGGAGAAGAATCTGGAGAATTAAATGGAGTTTAAGGTTGAAAAAATTAAAAGCATATCTGAAAGTAGAGATGAAGCGTTTTTTGTTTGGGCCCCCCAAAATTTCGGGGCCTCTGTGCACGGTGGGCGGCTTGCACGGGCTCATAAACGGCCCTGCTTGCTGGACTTATAAAATAGTTTCCTCATGCCTACTTCAATTGATATGGGACAATACTTTGCACATTAGGTAGTTCTTTTCTTCCTAGCTGATGTATAAGTTAATGAGTTATTCGATGTACTTTTCTTCGGTCCAAAATTAGTGGTCACATTACGCCAAGTCCTCATTATTAAGGATATATCACTTAGTTTTACTAAAAGACCTTAATAGTGTTAGTGGTCGTTTGGTTCGTACGGAGAAGTTGAAATTTCCAAGAAATCACGATTCATAGGAATTAAATAAATTTATAATCAAATTGTTATTTGCCAGCTTGTGGTTGAAAGGGAGTCCTTCCTAGAAGGTTTCCTACTTCAATTAGCTTTACATTTTCAGTGGGATTTTCTACTTACCTAGGGTTCCTAAATAAGCAATTTCTTTCATTTTATATAAAGTTAAAATTCTTAGAAAAGATGGCAAAAATCTTAGATAAATATACGATTGTATTAGTTAGAACTTTTCCTTACCTCCCCTCAAATTAGTGTATTAACGTTTACCTCACATATTGTAATAGATATTCTAATGCTTTTCCCCTCAAAAAAAAAAGATATTCTAATGCTTTAGGTTAACTACTGTTATTTCCCTTGTTCACTGAAATAAAAAGAATTCTTAGAAAATTCTATTGCCCCTATTTATGCCATTTTTTTAACCAAATAACTCACTCATTTTTCAAGTCCTAGAAAATTCTAATTCCCATATATGTTTTTTCAGGTCAACCAAATCACCACTTAGACTTTTATATAATCCTTAATTCCATTATTCATTTATTGATGCAAATTAATTTCACCATTCTCAATACAATATTTCGAGCCTTTAGAAAAGATGGCAGAAATCTTAGATAAGTATACGATTGTGTTAGTTAGAAATTTTCCTTACCTCCCCTCGAATTACTGTATTAACGTTTATCTCACAGATTGTAATAGATATTCTAATGCTCTAGGTTTACTAATGTTATTTCCCTTGTTCACTGAAACAAAAGAATTCTTAGAAAATTCTACTTTCCCTATTTATGCATTTTTTTTTAACCAAACAACTCACTCATTTTTTAAGTCCTAGAAAATTCTAATTCCCGTATTTTTTTTTCATGTCAACCAAATCACCACTTAGACTTTTATATAATCCTTAATTCCATTATTCATTTATTGATGCAAATTAATTTTCACCCTTCTCAATACAATATTTCGAGCCTTACATATTTCGGAAAAATCATTTATTGTACATGATGAAAAAAATTAACAGCATTATTTGTGTTCCAAGGGTGCATAATAAATTTATTATATGATCATTTTCCTTTAAACCCAAAAGAATTACCTTTCAAGTCAAACGAAGGTAATCTAAAAATTATCTTTTTAAAAGTTATCATCGTTTACAATAAATTAGAGGTACACTCGTCTTATTCAACAATATGCAAAAAATAATACTTCCTCCGTTCTAAAATATATATTACGAACCAAAATTCAAAACTATGCAAACTTCCGGAATAATTTTTTGTTGAACACCAAAATAAAAATTTCTTTATTTTTTTGACACCATTTCAATTAATCGCTCCTATCTTTTTATTTATTTTACAACAGATGAAAATATTCCACCCAAAAAACGTGAAACCAAAACAAAGGAGTTGGTATGTATATGAAATATATTTGTCATAAGATAAGTTACTTTATCAGTGGACCTCACTAATTCATAATAATTCAGCTTTCCCATAAAAAAATTAATAGTCTATTTTTTTGATAAAGTGATGAGGTTGAATTTTCTAATTACTGATTCTCGCCGAAATAAAATAATTAGGGAAATTTCCAAGGGTGACCTCGAACTTTTCGAGTTTTCTATTAGTGGCCCCAAGTTTTTTTTTATTCCCACTTGGTAACCATCAATTTTCGTTTTACCCCCAAATGTAACCTTATAGAGTAAAAATCAGTTAATTTAGTCGACTTTTCATTAGAATAAATGTCTCGGTTTGCGTGCTTGAGAATTG